>RJWJ010011091.1:0-45306 GCA_004363605.1 Indri indri
TCTCTCTTTCTTTCTCTTTGACATCATGATGTAGATTGTATACCATATCATGTGCTGGTATCTTTTAAGATTATTACAAAAGCCAAATATAAATATGTGGGTGTGTTCACACAGGAATTTGCAAATTATATGTTATAAAGTTCTTTTTCATAAATTAGCATGTCTTCATTCCTCCATGGACATGTTTATTTTTGTACCCCAGGAAGAACTGGGGCACAAATTTTGGCGTGTCATCTCAGGTCAACCAGGATTTATTCTTTATCTTCAAGTTTAGAACAAACTATAAAGTCATTCCCTTTAAATGTAAATTTATATTTCCTCCTCTATGAGGCAAACTCATAGATATTTAATAAAGCTGCTATTTATATTGTTTTAATAAATTACTATTTTAAGGGGAACACTAGAGTATTAACATGATCTAAAATTTATACTCAATTGCTAAAGGACTTAAGCTACTGTTTTAAAAATGATTCTTACACCTACTTTGCTAAGAAATATCCTACATGCAGATTATAGTATTGCGATTCTGCAATATGAAATATTATTCATCTCAAACATTATCCACTAGCAAAGATGGGGCATTTTTCTTTGTCTGTATTTAAAATCTTCAGCTGAGATTTACCCAGACCCTTAATATGAGGTAACACTTAAGCTTTTTCAATATGTTTGTTGGTTTTTATGCTTTTGCCTTATAATGTCCCAGAGAATTCTGAATTCATCAAGTAAGAAAGAAGCCCAGCTGTCCCTCCAAGAAGTTCTCATGCAGTTATCACATATAAGCACAACAGACATTGAAGATACTGCAATAAACTTTGGAAAGAATAAACTCTTAAATGGGGAGGTTTGTTACCAAGGAAAGTAGAAGACAATTTCCTGAAAAATTTTTGACAGATAGGCAGGTTTTAATCTAATATGTGTGCATATATCCTAGAGTATCTGGAAAGTAATACATGCTCAGTTTTTAGCAAATGAGGTATTGTCATTGCATAGATATGATTCAATAATCTGGCCCTTTCGGGTCGACAGCAGGGATGAGAATGAGGTGTTGCTGGGAGAGGGGAGGAAAGATCATAAGGCCTCAAATTGAGGGGCTTTTGCAATAAGCTGAATCACAAAAAAGCACCTCTTATAGTTTAGTTTGTTCCTCTTGTTTGCCTTCAATATTTGTGGTCAGAATTAGATCAGAGCTGAATTCCAGTTCTAGGCCCAGAATTTGATATCTTTTTTTTTCTTAACTTTTTATTTCGAGATCATTGTAGACGCACATGCAGTTGTAAGAAATAATATGGAGAGATCTCATATACACTTTGCCCAGTTTCCATCAATTATGAAACCATAATATCATAGAATGATACAATCCATTCACTATATAAACATTTCACCAGTTTTATGCATATACCTTTGTGTGTGTGTTTACCTAGTTCTATACAGTTTCATCACACATAGATTTCATCACACAACCATAGCAAGATTATGAACAGTTCCATGACAAGGACCCTTTGTGCTCCCCATTATAGCCATGGCCACTTTCCCCATCCCCTCCCCCACCCCAACCTCTAGCAACCACTGATCTATTCTCCATCTCTATAATTATGTCATTTGAAGAATGCTATATAAATGGAATTATATGGTATATGACATTTTAAGATTGGCTTTTTTCATTCACCATAATTCCCTGGAATATATTTTGATCCCTAGAAAATCAAATTTTTTAATCTGGTGTTTTTTGGGTGGGGGCTTGTCTTTTCATGTGGTTTTTTTGGAGACAGAGTCTCACTCAGTTGCCCAGGCTGGAGTGCAGTGGTGTGATCATAGCTCACTGCAGCCTCAGACTCCTGGCCTCAAGCTATTCTCCTGCCTCAGCCTCTCGAGGTACAGGCCACAATACCCAACTAATTTTTTTATTTTTTGTAGAGATGGGGTCTCACTATGTCAGCCAGGCTGGTCTTGAACTCCTGGCCTCACCACCTCAGCCTCCCAAAGTGCCGGGATTACAGGCATGAGCCACCATGCCTGGTCTAATCTGGTTTTTTAATTTGGGTAAAGGGCAGTTTAAGATATACTCGTTTCATAGTCAAGATCCAAAATTTGTTACAAATACTACAGAAAAAGTTGTCATTACTGTTGGTAGTAGTTTAAAGATTTTATAGTACCCAAAAAAGCACATGAGGAAATTAAATGTATTCAAATAGTATTTATTATGGTGATTTTACTTGATTTTTTTTTTTTAAGTCAGCTAATAAAGCATGAACTTCCTTCCTAGTGTTCTGGGATAGCAGTTTTTTACCATGTTATAAATGGTATAAACATGTTGCAAGGAAACTCCATCAAAGTCAAAATAATATTGTAGCAATTGTGGAGGATATTATAACACAAGGAGAGATTTTATGTATCATATCACAAAGTTTAAAATATTCTTTATTAGACTGTCATATCCTAGTAAGAGGCTATGGAAATTAAGATCCAATGTTCAGTTTTTTCTTTTTCTGAAAAATTGATGACAGCAAAAGAACGTTTTTCTATGTCTTTTAAAACAGCCTCTATTTTCATCTGCCTTGGTGATTGGTTGATTACTCTGATCAATCTGCATATGAAAATGGCCTTGTTTATTTCTAAAACCTCATGTAGACCTTTTCAGATAGTGTATCACGCCTTCCTAACAACCTCATTTGTCTCTGTTTTCTGGTGTGTTCTTTGTAGAATGTGAGCCAATCGAAGCAATAGCCAAGTTTGACTATGTGGGGCGGTCTGCCAGAGAACTGTCCTTCAAGAAGGGGGCCTCCCTGCTGCTGTATCACCGCGCGTCCGAGGACTGGTGGGAAGGCAGGCACAATGGGCTTGACGGGCTTGTGCCCCACCAGTATATAGTGGTGCAGGATATGTGAGTAGTCTCAATGCTGATTGCCCGAGTGTTCCCAATAGAGGACTCCAGCCATTGTTCTTAAACCGACTTTGGTCTCGTGAGAAAGGAGCAAAAGGGAATCCAGAGATAAAACTTCCAAGCTGGGTACAGTTCTTCACCTTGACGGTGGCTCTTTGCTAACAGTCCTTCAGGACCAAGAGGTTTGAAGCAAGAACTAGTGGGGGACATCTTTTGAAGCTTTCAGAGTCTTAGAAAAATAGCCTGTGCAGAGAATGGCTTTAAGATCCTAAGTGATGCTGGTAATTCCAAAAACAGCAGTGCTCGTCTCTTGATGCCTTTCTCCTGTTTCAGTTCCAGATTCCCAAGCAGGAGGATACTCACCTAAAGTCTAAGGGAATCATCTCTAGGCTTTTTTTTTTTTTTTAATTTTGCTGAGGAGAAAACTCTAATTTCAAAAATATTTAAAGACATGGGAAGATGTTCATAATACATTAAATGAAAGAAACATTACAAAATAATATGTACAATATAATCCCTATTTTCTGAGTATAGTATTTCATAATACATTGCCAATTTAAAAGTAGTATTTCAAGAAAAAGAGAAATGTACCGCACAAAACATATAGTGACTAAATGATTCAGCTTAATTTTAGAAATGTTAAAATGTGTAGCTTAGAATCCAAGAAATGTTACATGCGTGTATATAGACATGCAGTCATTTATCTGAAGTATCTAAATATAAATTGGCCGGGCGCAGTGGCTCACGCCTGTAATCCTAGCACTCTGGGAAGCTGAGGCGGGCAGATCGTTTGAGCTCAGGAGTTCGAAACCAGCCTGAGCAAGAGCGAGACCCCATCTGTACTAAAAAATAGAAAGAAATTACTTGGACAGCTAAAAATATATAGAAAAAATTAGCCGAGCATGGTGGCGCATGCCTGTAGTCCCAGCTACCTGGGAGGCTGAGGCAGGAGGATCGCTAGAGCCCAGGAGCTGGAGGTTGCTGTGAGCTAGGCTGACGCCACGATACTCTAGCCCGGGCAACAGAGTGAGACTCTGTCTCAAAATAAAATAAAATAAAATAAATATATTTTATATAAACTATATATTTAAAATACATAAAATAAATACATGTAAGTATATAGTCATGTACCACATAATGGTGTTTCAGTCAACAGTAAACTACATATACAAGAGTGATCCCATAAGATTATAATACTGTATTTTTACTGTACCTGTTCTATGTTGAGATACACAAATACTTACCATTGTGTTATAATTGCCTACAGTATTTAGTACAGTAACATGCTGCACAGGTTTGTAGCCTAGGAGCAATAGGCTATACCATACAGCCTGGGTGTATAGTAGGCTATACGATCTAGATTCATGTAAGTACACTTTGTAATGTTCACACAACAGCAAAATCGCCTAACAACTCATTTCTCAGAACATCCTCTTTAAGCGACACACAACTGTAGTATAAATATAATACTATGCGTATGTACGTACGCACTCATAGATATGTATCCCAGGCATAGGAAAAAAGGTGTAGAAGGATATTTCCTAAAATTCTAATAGTAGTTGTCTCTGGATATTATATTAGGGGTGATTATTATTTCTCTTTTTAGTATAACTGAAATTTCCAATTTGCCTGCAATGAAATTGTGTTGTTTTTATAATAAAAAGAAAAAAATTATATTAGTAAAAGAAAGACTTACATGCATAAATGCCATCACTTATTTTTTGTCTCCCCTCATCTAGCAAAAGACCCTCATTCTTGACTTTTACTGTTTTAGGGATGATACGTTTTCAGACACTCTGAGCCAAAAAGCTGACAGTGAGGCCAGTAGTGGGCCAGTCACTGAAGACAAGTCCTCATCCAAGGACATGAACTCCCCAACAGACCGCCATTCTGATGGCTATTTAGCCAGGTAAGTAGAGTCTGGTAATCAGGCTTCTAAACCTCCACTTCTGGCTGGACACAGTGGCTCATGCCTATAATGCCAGCACTTTGGGAGGCCGAGGCAGGAGGGTCGCCTGAGGCCAGGAGTTCAAGGTCACAATGAACTATACTGGCACCACTGCAGTCCAGCCTAGGTGACAAAGTGAGACCCTGTCTCTAAGAAAAAATAAAAACAGATAAATAATAAACTCAGCCTCGCAGTATTACCCAGCTGGTAAGCTATTTTTTCTCTATCTTTCTGTGGCTATCTAGACAAAGAAAAAGAGGAGAGCCACCCCCTCCAGTAAGGCGTCCTGGCAGGACCAGTGATGGCCATTGCCCCCTTCACCCCCCACATGCCCTGTCCAACTCCTCAGTTGACCTGGGGTCCCCAAGCCTGGCCAGTCACCCCCGGGGCCTGCTGCAGAACCGTGGCCTCAACAATGACAGTCCTGAGAGGAGGCGCCGGCCCGGCCATGGCAGCCTGACCAACATTAGCCGGCACGACTCCCTCAAGAAGATTGACAGCCCTCCCATTAGAAGGTCCACCTCGTCAGGGCAGTACACGGGCTTCAATGACCACAAGCCACTGGACCCAGAGACCATCGCTCAGGTACAGTGCTTTTAATCGAATGTTGCATTTTAAGCTCCTGGGTGTGGCAAAGAGGGTATGAAGTATTTACTTTCTGTAGCTATGTTTTTGTACCGAACCAAGTAAGAAAACAGAAAGGAAATGAGCCCATTCTTTAAGGCTTAGCTGTGAGTCTCTTTTGAGGAACCGTTTGTTACTGGAAGGACCCAAGCAGATGAGGTTCATATTGATTTAAACCGACGTGGCAGAAACACAGGACCCAGGACATTCAAACCCATCATTGGGGAATAACCAGGAAAATTTCGAAAAAGAAGAATAATGAGGAGAGTCTAGCCCTACCAGATCCTAAATGCATTCTAAAGCTAGTAAAACAGACAAATTGATGGAACAGAATGGAGAACCCAGACACAGAAGAAAATTTAATACAGTATCCCCCCATTATCCACGGGGGATATGGTTCAAGGCCCCCAGTGAGTGCCTGAAACCACAGATAGCACCAAACCCTGTATATGCTGTTTCCTGTACGTACATACCTATGGTAAAGTTTAATTTATAAATTAGACATCATAAGACATTAACAATGATAACTAATTTTAAGGAAGAATAATTTCAAAAATATACTGTAATAAGAGTTATGTGAATGTGGTCTCTTTCTCAAACTATCTTATTGTAAGTAATATTTTCAGACCACAGTTGACCATGGGTATCTGAAAACGTGGAAAGTGAGACCACAGATAAAGAAGAGACTACTTTGTACTATAAAGATGACACTTTCTCAACTTGGGAAATGATGGAGTAGTCAATAAGCAGTGTGATCAATAATGGGCCATTTGAAGAACAGCAAGTCTATCCCGTGTACCTCCTGAGCACATTTGTGTCTGCACTTCCCAACAGTGACTGCAGAGAGGGGCTGTGTCGTTTTTTTCTAATGATCAGAATTACAAAGTAAAACAATGTTAATAAATGTGCCCGTTGTTCTACCATTCCCTCTGGTTCTTTTCACAGTATAGGCCATCAGAAAATATGTTTACATCCGTAACAGAGGAGGTAAATAGATTCAGGGCTTGCCGTTTGAATCATCTAAAGCATCTTCCAGCTATCATTGACGTTTAAAAACTAAATAGATCCAAAAAAGAGTGAATAAGAAATGAATGAAACAAACATGAGGAAGTATTAAAGATGGATTATTTTTAATAAAAAGCACCTAAGGAAACCTGCCCTGATATGACAAATTTCCAAGCTATTTTGAGTGTCCTAACTAAAAAGAATTTTGGATAGCAAATTAGATTGTGTGAGAAGTTTGATGTGTTTTTAAAAAGATTAAACCAATTTAAATGGACAACAATTTCTCAGCAACAATCAGAAAGGCTTTTGACTGTTTTGTTTTCTTCTACTTAAAGTGCTTTGCAAAGCCCTTTGAGGCATATGCAGAGCCAGTGATATTTTACTGTAGCTGAATTTAATGACCTGAGAAACTTAGAATATCACTGCTTCTAATCAGGTGAAACATGATTTGGGTTAAATAGACAGGGATTTAGGTGCTTGGGGGTGGAAAGGCATAATAAGGTCTGTGTAACCCTTTTGCTAGAACCAGGAAAATTTTTTATTGTACATTAGAAAAACAAAAACCCAACAGATAACCAAGCTCTGCACATTCTCTCTGAGGTAAATACTTGTAAAAAAGCAAATCCATATGTTCAGCAGCAAATGGAAATCACATGTGAAAGTAATCACTTGAAAAGTGATGTCATCCACACGAAATGGCTTCCAGCTTGGTCCTTTGTTTATCTTTCCATCTCTAGTCTTCAGATATTCCCATGAGGACAAGGAAGCACGCCATCGCAGTGTTCATACAAAAAGCATGCAAATTCTATTATTAAACAAATCAATGGAATCTCTGATGGAGATTTTAAAAAGAAGACAACGTCCATATGTGATCGTCATGTCTTGGTTTATGCATTATTGGAGACTGTGATTTAATATCAGTTCTTGGATTATTCATTTAGCAAATCTTTCTCGAGCACTTACTATATGCCAGGTCTCAAGCTAGGCTTTGCGGACACAAAGATAAACAGTAGCCAATGCCTCAAAGTGCTTACGATCCAGTGAGGGAGATGGGTACGGAAATCAATGACCATTGTGCAGTGCTGGGAGGGCGGGGCTCCAGGTGAGGGGAAGGCACCCGGAAAGGCAGAGAAGAGATATTTCATTCAGACCAGGGCGGTGGTTCTCCCCACTATCTCACCCAGCAATTGTTTTTCTGTGTGTGTGATAAAAATCATATAACCAAGTTTACCATCTTAACCATTTTTAAATGTATAGTTCAATAAGGTACATTCACATTGTTTTGAAACAGCTCTCCAGAACTTTTTTATCTTGAAAAAAACTGAAACTCTCTATACATTAAACAATTCCCCATTTCCCCCTCCCCCAACCCTGGGCACCCCATCATTCTACTTTTTGTTTGTATGAATTTCACTACTTATACTGCATATAAGTAGAATCATACAGTATTTGTCTTTTTGTAACTGGCTTGTTTCATTTAGCATAATGTCCTCAAGGCTCACACATCTTATATCATGTGACAGGAATTGTTACCTGTTTAGGGCTGAATGATATTCCATTGTATTTATATACCACATTTTCTTTATCCCTTCGTTCATCAGTGGAGCACACTCTACTGTTTTGAAACAAATATATTGTAACTCCCCCTTTACTAACTGAAGTAAATTGATTGATGATATATCTAATTTGAAAAATATATAAAGTTCTAAATGAAACATAAAAGAAAAACAAAAGGAAATAAATATTGAAACAAATGTATTTCAGTTAATTATTGACTACATTAGAAGACAAATGAAGTAGTGAAATGCTTTCACCTACACGTATAATTTCCATAACTGTTGCATTTATGGAAATTATACGTGTAGGTGAAAGGTGTTCCCATTAGTAATAGAGTTTTTTCCAAAATAGTGGATAACCCTTGGTCATACGGTTCTAATCAAAGCAAAGAATAACTTATATGGTAGCTATATTTCTGGAAAATTTAACACCATGAAAAAAATACTTTGTATTTATATATTTAAAACAGAGTTAGGTTCTAACTAACTCTTTTTACATACTAACTTTTTATAATAACCTGAGTTTATAAACCTGAGTTTATAAACTCAGGTTATTATAAACAGAGTTTTCCCCTATACAAATGTCTGGAGGACATTCAAAAGTTGAACAAGATACAGGATTCATTGCATGTAAACTCGCCAGGGCACTTGCAAGATATCTAATATGTCTGACCCCTACCCACCAACTGCCAATAATGCAACCTCGTTATTATGACATTAAAAAATACACATACACACCATATTACAAAAATACCCTCTAAGGGGAAGTACCACATTTATTGAGATCCACTGGGCAGTCACATCAAGGGAAGGCTAAAGCTGAATTTTGAAGAACTTCTAGGAGTTGGCCAAGTGCATAATAAGTGCTCAAAAATTATTTGTTGAATGAATGAATGAAGCCTGATTTTTTTTATTGCTATTCATATTTACTTCTTGAGAAATTGTTACAGAATCTAAATTTAAGCTTTTACCATAAGTCGAAATAGAATTCTATATCAATAAGTCAGCACGCAAGGCAGAGACCACCAGAAGGCAACCTAGAGCCCTAGAAGGGCAATTGTTTGACAAGTGGCTCCGTGAGCCAGTGCATCTCAGTCTCCTGAACCGAGAGTCAAAATAATTGTGCGAGATAGCACTATGTTTATACACTCTGCAGACTATAAAGTTAAAATATTCATACTCTTTGTGGGCCTATTTGCTTTGAAATGAAGTATGTGGGTTTCTACACATTAGTGTTAGTTATCAGTCTGTTCTTTCTTTCTGATTATTTTTCAACAGGATATTGAAGAGACGATGAACACCGCTTTGAGTGAACTTCGAGAACTGGAGAGACAGAGTACAGCAAAGCACGCCCCCGACGTGGTGCTAGATACCTTGGAACAAGTGAAAAACTCTCCCATCCCTGCCACTCCCACGGAATCTCTCAGTCCTTTGCACAACGTCACCCTCAGGAGCTCTGAGCCTCAGATTCGACGTAGCACTAGCTCCTCCAGTGACACAATGAGTACTTTCAAGCCTATGGTGGCACCCAGAATGGGCGTGCAGCTGAAGCCCCCAGCCCTCAGGCCGAAACCTGCTGTTCTTCCAAAAACAAACCCCACCATAGGACCCGCTCCACCTTCCCAAGGTCCAACAGACAAGTCTTGCACGATGTAAAAACCAGCTGAGCAAGGTCATAAAGGGAGGTGATTTAAAAAAGAAAACGGATTAGTGACAAAAGTCAATGATCCATAACTTTCCTTAGTTTCGTGCTTATAACTGGAGATCTTTGGCTTTTCTATGTTGTCGAATGTAATGTCTGAGACTAGCTAAATTAACACGGGCATTTGTATTTTGTAATTTTTTTTAATAACTGGACATATCTTATGTCATTTTAAAGACAATAGAAACACTTAGACTTACTTGAAAATCCAATGCTGCACCACTTGTAATGAAGGCAACACTGCTCTCCGCGTTGTACAGTGCTTCAGACTTAGTGTAGCCCAGGTGAGTCAGAAATGTCTTGATCCGAAGACAGGAGAATCCGCATTCCAGGTCTCATTGGTCTCATAACCAGTGTTGGTCTGTGGCACTTGGGGTAATGGCTGAAAGGTGATAATGGCCTTGCTTGGTAGCTGACAGTGGGCACCTCTGCCTCTGTGTAGAGCAGAGGTCCAGCTCCTGCTCAAGGCTTGCAGTTGTCCCCGTGGATGTTCCCAGTGGGACCTTCAGCCCACGGCTTGAGTGCATTGGATGATTGCCTCTTTCATAACAATCATTTCTCTGGTTAAATACTCAGTAGAAGGGGGTAGAACCTCTGCAGTTATTGCCTGAACTAAACCTGGGAGAGGAGAGGGCAATACCGTCTCCAAAGCTATCGATGTTACTCCTTCCATGAACATGATCAGGCCTGGGAGATTTCTAAGTCCCTCCCCTGCATTTACAGAAGACTAGAACAGTCTAATTTTAAAGACTTTCTGGTTACACTTCTCCACAAACCCCTCCCAAGGTTTGTTGTTCAGTAACTGCCTGGAAAATATTTCTATCTCCCCTAAATCCCTGTGTTCTCCCCTGTGGAAATAGAGAAAGCAAGTAGCACCCGAGTGCTTGGTTCACTCAGCATTCTCTTCTGGCTAAATTGCCTTGGTTCCTTTAAACAGGCCACAAAGGCCTGATGGTGTTAAATTTCAAATTCCAACTGTCATCTCCATTTGTCTTTGAGCCACCAACCCAGAACTGGCTATGGTACTTGAGTAAGAGCCCGGCTGGGCCAATGTGAGAAGATTACCTCGATGTTCCAGGATGTTTTCCACCCAGTTTTGCACAGGACTTTTTCTCTTTCTCTCCTACTCCCTTTTTTTTTTTTTTTTTTTTTTTTTTTTTTTTTTTTTTTTTTTTTGGTATGTGGCCTCTATATAACTCAAATATGTCAGCTAAGCTGTCAGTTAGGGACCCTCCTTCTCTGGCCTCCTAGCACAGAGATAATTTTTCTTTAACCTGTATTTATACTATATTTTCCCCCTATCTTAAAAATTTTGCTTTGAATTCACTTATTTTTACTAAGGTACAAATCCCCATTGTCCTACCAGCAGCACCGAATATCATCCGATATCATCTGTAGACCTAGGAGCATTTTTTCTACCTTATCATTGATCTTCCTGATGAAGAGCTGTTCTTTTTTTAAGAAAAATGGATGCCCCAGAACTAACCCCTTTGGACCACCCTTGGTTTCCTTCTAGGTTTGGTTTCAAACTGGCAGACAATTGCATGCCCCTCTAAGAGTTACAGAGGGTGGATTTAAATTCATCAGCCCATTGGTTGAATGCGTTATGTAGACACAATCAGGATCTGTACTAAAATCAAGATCATTACCTTGATCTCTACCTCAGTTTGCCATTCTAATCATCCTATTACAGGAAGAGATTAAAGTAATGAGACACTGTTGCCTTTCAAAGTCACACTGCTGGTTGCCTGCCTATGGCCTAATTTCACAAATGAATAGTGATTTTTTTTTTTCTCTAGTATTTCCAAGAACGGTAAACTTTCAAACTATCCTTTTTGCCCATTTTGAAAAAGAGGCCCAGCCCAGCGCCCTGTCCAACCCCTCACTGCTTCTCCTGAGCGTTAGTGGTCCTTCAGCACCTTTGGACACCATGGAGACCCAGTGGAGACTGAGCTTTGAATAGCAACTCACCCTTTTAAACAGACCTCCCACATCCCTAGGAAGTTGAAACTTTCCTAAATAATCTCCCAGTTCCTTAAAATAATGATTCTTAAAAACTATTTGCCTTCCGTGATGGGAGAGTAAGATGTTATCAGAGGGCGTGGAAAGGGCAGAGGTGTTTTGAATTTACTTTTTTAAATGTCTTTTACGAGCTTTAGCCTTACCTTTTCAGATCTTACTCCTGCCAGCTCGTTCCTTGATGCTTCTCCCTAGCAATCCTCCCAGTGTCTCCTCTCTTGGGTGTTTCTACCTAGAGTGGACCAAGGATCGCCTTTCTCCCCTCCAATCAGGACTCTGCTGCCTTGGCTAGCCGGGGACGTGCTGCTGCAGACCCTCAGAGCCTCGAGGCTGTGCCTTCTTTCAGGAGACAGCTCCTCTCCCATCACTTCCTTACCTTGCCTGTGTCCATCGTGTCTCCCTGTACTTCTGTTTTCACCTTGAGACTTTTTTTTTTCCAACTCCAAGTAAAGGGTATGACCTTAGAGTAAGGACTCACCTATCCTTTGTTGAGTAAAAGTCTTTAGATTCCAGGGATAAGACAGGGTGGCCACGTCACAGAGGAGCCGCAATAACACCCAGTAAAGCCCATTAAAAGCTGCTGCAGCTGAGAAGGTTCACCTGGTACACGGCCTTCTTTACAGCCATGGCTGCAGCACGCAGAGGGAAGCGGGAGAGGAAAGAAAATGAGACCTTGAGACATTCTGTCCCCAGCTTCAAGGATCTTATCAGTCTTCATGTGCAGTTTGGGGCGGGAGTCATTTTGATGATGGGTAAATGATGGTTCTACAAAGATTACCTGACTCCACTTACACAAGAATATGTATTCATAGCTGATATAACTGTATGTTCGTGTGGCATCCATAGAACTCACTGAAGTGGATTTGCCAAGTCAGCCTTTAGAATTGGGTTGAGGGTTTCAGGAGTGGATTGTTAGGATAGAGAGGAAGCTGCTCAGTACACAGTTTCTGGTAAGTGTCATATAAACTGTTTCAACCTGTTGAGTGGCGCTTTGTAGTACTCTATCTTCATATTCAGTGTCGACACCTTTGTTCAACAATTTTACACACCTTCACACAATGCAGTCTGGCTTTGGTGCCCCTTGAGCCATCTGTAGAATAATTTATAGCAGGGTCCCACTCAATCTGCAGTGGTCATGAACAGTTATCAATGGCTATAGAGCTCCAAGTGTCAAAGTGTATCAGTTAAGAGTTTTCCATGTTTGCAACTTTTGTCATTCCCAAAGTGGGTTTATAATTTAAAGAAAAGAAAAAAGGAGGTGGGTTAGTAGTGGTGTCCTTAGCAGTTAGGGATAACAGCGTCTAGAGTCTACAAACTGAAGAAATTTTAATCTGATCATTATAGTCTCTGAAATCCAAAGTTAAAGAGCCTGTGGGTCTGTTGAAGTGGAGTTAGAAGACTTCAGATTTGGGACGACACTCATTTATTCCTGACCATCGCAGTGAGAGGCCACGAATGCAGGAAATGGGCTTGGGACTCAGTCTTGCTTTCGATTATCCACCACAGAGACCCTGAGACACAGAGCAGCTTAGAACTGAAGGCTCCACCGTGTGTAAATAGAGCCCCCTACTCCAGACCACCCCCTGAGCTGAGAACACAACCTCCAGCTGGGCTGGAGTGTCAAGCTTGGTACAGGGTGACTTTAGCAAAGCTTTGTCAGATTGATAAAACAAACTGGAATTTGAGCTTTCACTTACCCTGGTATACTTTCTTTAAAAAAAAAATAAATAATCTATGTGATATAATCGAGATGGATACCTGTATCTTTAAATTACGTAGGGAATTTTGTATGTTTAATTGTACTGGGATCCATAATGCTTATCTTAGAAACTGTTTAGTAAAAGAAAATATATAAACCGTGCATTCGTGAATGCCCCCCTTAGAGCATTCATCCAAGTTCAATGTGTAGTGTGATGGTTATTATAGATATTTAAAGTATAGTAAGTGGCTGTGTGACAGGAGAGACTGCTATTTACCTACGTACTTAAGGGTAACTCCTGCCCACGTATCTAAATCAGTATTGTTCTTTCCTGTCGGTTTGATCAATTGCAGTACTGGTAGCTTCCTGCTTGTGACTGTTACCTAATCGTGTCAATGTACATCTGTAGTATGTACATGTGAAAGTGCCTTTCTATTTTAGAGGAGTCTTAGCCTTGCTCTTGTACTGTTGCCCTGCGGTCCCCACCCCCGCCACCTCCTCCTCCCGGTTCCTGCTGCCCACCTGAGTGTTTGGAAACTTCCTGTGTCCCGGCTTCTCCGGCCCCGCATTCCTGTGCCTCGGTGCTCAGTAGTGTCCCGTCTTGCATCCTCGCCTGTCATCGGACTGTCTCGTTCTCCTCGTAGATGTGATTGTGCCTTTCTCGCCGCCCCCCACCCCGTGTCCTCCCATCCAGCCCCCGCTGGCGTGCTGCTGACTGCCACCGTGTCGCCCATGCTCTGTGCTGCCTCTGACCACACATTCCCTCCTCTCTGAGGCGAGAATCAAGGGGAATGCTTTTACAGTTCTGGAAGAAAAAAAAAACACATTTGTTAATCTGTTGTGACAATGCACTTTTATGTATAGTACTGTACATTTTGGCATGTCCCATTACCGGCTGCGGTATACAGTCAGGTTTGTTCTTCACGGTGTATCTTTATAATAAATAAGATAGTTCTGGCTGCCTTTGTCTGCTTCCAATTCGATGTGATTTTCTGTGGTGTCTTCGTTCCTTTCCTTTCTTTCTCTCATCACTACTTTCCCCCCGGGGAGCTGGGTTGCATTAAATAATGTGAAACTTTTGCCTTTTAAAGAAAAAGAAAATGTTTTTATCTCATTTTCATTTCTGTTCACGCATTTGGAAATGGGGCGTCGGCACAGGGCCCTGCCCATGAAGCGGTGGTTTTTCAGAGTCATGGTTGGGAGGCTCGTGGGCAGGGAAGGAAAAGACTTAGAGAGTCTTGACTGAGAGGCTGAGCACAGTCCTGTCAACACACACCAGACTGAAATCTTCCCTTCGAGAAGGACTCTGACATAACAAACCTTGTCAAGCCAACCTTTGGTTTCATTTGAATATATTGAAAAATAATCCTTAGGTACTGATGATGCTTAGAATTCCCATGTATTGATTTTTTCCTTGAAATATTAAAATATGATAACTCTTAATGTCTAGCAATACTTAGTAAATAGTTTTGTAAATCAATGTCAGCCATGTCCCAGATTGAATGTTGATAAGAGATGTGGAGTTGTAAAAAATGACATAAAAATCAAGGAAAAAAGACTTTTTATCAAGTTGTAAAATACAAACAGAAAAATTCACAATTCATTGGTGTAATAGTTTTCACAGCTAACACACAGATGTATGCACCACCCAGATTAAGAAGTAATACATTATTGGCATCCCAGAAGATACTATACTCATGCCTCTCCAAAGTTAATCAGTGTATTAATGAATCGCACTATAGTTCGGTTTTGCCTGTCATTTTAGCTTTCTATAAATGGGTTCACACAGTATGTAGATTTTGTGTCTGGCTCTTTTTGCTGAAATTTATGTTTGTAAGTGTTGTCATTGTTATTATAGCAGTAGGTTTTCCATTTTTACTGTTATATAGAATTCCATTACATGAATATGCTTAATGTTATATTTCATATTTCCTGATTAAACTTTGGGTATTGTATTCAGAAATCTTTAAACACGGAGAAATGAATGGGGAAAAAACATAACCCTACCTGTGAAAGGACTTGTTTTTCCAAAACAAGATGGAATGATGTTGAACTAAGCCACTGACTGGAAGGCCTACTATCCCAATGGCAGGGATAGTTGCTTTTATTTATTTCCCCCCAAAAAACCACTGTCCAATCTGGAGGCAAGAAATGTTCACAGATGACGCTGAAACTAGTTTAAGCTTTACTCGATGCTACGGTTTTCTTCAATACCGGATACTTTTTTTCAGTGCCCACTTTAGGACCAGAGAGTGGGGTTTAGAGGCTACCCCACCAAGAAAAAATGCCTAATTCAGACATAGGATTGTTCCAGGAAAAACCCCACTGTTGTACATCTCCCTTACTGCTACTCTCAAATCCAAGCCTCAGCCTGCCACAACCCTCTCCTGTTGAGAGGAGGAGTGCACCTGCTTCATCACGTCTCTTGCTCCTGAATCAGAATCCCAGCAGATGTGTGTGCTTGTCATCTCTCACAGTTCATATGCCTGCACCTGGCTTCTATGTTTTGTAGTTGGGACACCTACAGAGGAAAATTCCCCAAGTTTGATCTAGAATGTCAAAAAGTTCCTGTAAAGCCCCAAACTATGGCAAATTCCATTCCATAGGCCATATATCCCCATTTGGATTTTGGAAAATATGGTCGATATGTTTTGGGGAAACAACCACCATAAGGTTCATCATTTCTTCAGTAGCCTTTTATCTGTTTCTACATAGTAGATAGAAAACTTACCTTCTACAGTAAAAAACAAAACAAACAAAAAATTGTTCCAAGGTCAGTCCCAGGGAGAGAGATGGGACTGGGCTGGACATCAAAACGTGTAGTTGGGTGTGTGTGCACGTGTGTTCCTATGTGTGTGAGAGGGTGGGAGTGGAGGGGAGAAATTGCTCCTCCTGGAGTCCTGAAACAACATGCTTCGTTCAGCGTTAATATCTCGAAGAAAGTTATGGTATGATCCAGGAGATCTCTGGCTCTAGGATATCTGCAACCTTCATACCCATCTGCTCTGAGGAGTGCTTCTGAAGATGACTGGCTTTCTTTTAGCTGCTTGGGTGTGCAACTGAAGTAAGGACTTTGGACAAATTACCCTCTCCGCGATGGTGCATTGTACTAATCGTTTGTCTTTGACCTGTCCAGGGAATCGCCTGTGTAAAAATCATGTCCCTCTAAATGAAAGTAGATTGTGTGTCTGTAAGCTAGGGGAGAGGGAAACATCAACAGCCTGGTGCCATATTCAGAATTGTACAATGATGTGACATTAACTAACTTGAAAAGGAGGTTTCAGGTTCCAGGTCTTTGATGGACTGTACCCATTTTTAAAAACAGCAATGTGGTCAAGATTTGTAACAGAAATTACAATTTGAATTTTAGTCCGTGAGCCAAAGATTTTTATTGCATTAGTAACTGAATTAGGAGAAGAGGGAAAAGAAATTTTAAATAAGCCAAAAATCTGGTCTTAATTCAAACTCATTTACTAGACTTCAACAAACTACCAACCCATGTCTCAATTTCTCAAACAGAAATAATACACAGGGACATTTTTGTATATGTCGTCTAATCCTTACACTGTTTATTTTTTAGCAGAGTCGAATTCATATTCTGTATATTACTGTGTATCCTTGTTGGGTTTTCTCCCTCACAGCAATTCACATTAAAAGTCTCAGTAAACATGATTTTTTAATGGCTGCATAATATTCTAGCATATGAACACATTATTATTTAATCATTTTCCTACCATTGAGTAAGCCTGTTTGCAGGTTTTGTTTTTTCAATTGAATGTTACATTGTGCTGAGCAGCTCTGTATATAATAATGATCTGATTTTGGATCATTAATTTAGCATCGACTCCAAAAAGTGAAGTCACTGGCTCAGAGGTATCTCTAAAGCTCATGATAAATATTGCCAACCTGTTTTCCAGAAAGATTGCACAAATCTACACTACCACCAGCAATGCAAAACAGTACACGAGTGTAAAATATTATTATTATCATTATTTGCCAATGTAGTAGGTGAATAATAGGTTCCCTCTAAATTCTTGGCAGTCTTTGTTAATGTGCATACCCACATTTCCAGAGTGCAAATCTCTGTTATATTATACTCACCTCTGGGTCCTAAATCTCAGATGACTCCCTATTATTTCAAATGAACATCAAGAGGGATTTTCCTCAGGCACCTTAAACTCAACAGACCCCCAGATTAAATCTACTTTCATTCCTAAACATATTCTGTAGCACACTCCATATCCAATCTGTTCTACCAATTTTTATCTTCACTTTAATCTAGTTCTGTGCTTATTCTCTTTGCCCCAACTGATGCAGTAGCCTCCTAGGTAGTGTTCCTGTGCCCATTGTCTGCTCCCTGCAGTGATTATCTACACTCCTGCAAATCGTCTTTCTTAAAACAAAACGCAATCATCGAAAATGTTTTATGCACCAGACATTGTTTTAAACATGTTACATAATAATAGCCAACATGTATTCAGCGCCAGACGCCATGCTACAAATGTTAATTTGATCCAAATAAGAAAGCCAAGAGAGAGCTACAAATATTACTACCATCTTTACAGATGAGAAAATTAAGCCATAAAGGTGGTTAAGCACTTGCCGTGGTTACAGAGCTAGGTAGTAGTAGCAAAGCCACGTTTGATTCCAAGCCGCCTGGTCCTGGAGGTTGTGCTTGTAACCACTGCTGCATTCTGACCCCTGTAAGATGCTCCTGTCGTTCCCCTGCTCAAAAGCCGTTCATGGCTCCCCAACTGCAGGGCAGCATAATACTGTGTCTTAGTCTTCTCTGTATCTTCAAACCTAACACATCACTAAATAACAAATCGGCAGAACTGAAATGAATCCAATGTCTGCCATCTCTGAACTCAGCCTGGTATATCAGCCTTGCTGTGCACCACTTCCTCTTTTTTTTTTTTTTTTTTTCTTGAGACAGAGTCTCACTCTCTTGCCTGGGCTACAGTGCCATGGTGTCAGCCTAGCTCACAGCAACCTCAAACTCCTGGGCTCAAGTGATCCTCCTGCCTCAGCCTCCCGAGTAGCTGGGACTACAGGCATGCGCCACCATGCCCAGCTAATTTTTTCTATTTTTAGTTGTTTGGCCAATTTCTTTCTATTTTTAGTAGAGACGGGGGTCTCACTCTTGCTCAGGCTGGTCTCGAACTCCTGAGCTCAAACGATCCGCCCGCCTCGGTCTCCCAGAGTGCTAGGATCACAGGCGTGAGCCACCGCGCCCGGCCTACCACTTCCTCTTAAGAACCTTTGGTTTCCGCCATACCAGGCTACCTTTCCCTGAACATGCTGGGCTGCATGCTCCCTCAGCATACCCCATGCCATTCCTCAGCATAAAATGTCCCCTAGCTTATCCTAATATCTGCCTGTTGAAATAATAATTCATCCTTCAAAACCCAATAAAAATGTTACTCGTCCATGAAGCAGTCCCCAACCCTCCCAGCCAGTGTTAATTGTCCCGTTAAAATTCACTTTCATTTAAACAGCCTCTCTTCTCGGGAGATAGCTGTGAACAAGACACACAGGTTTCCTGGTCTCATGAGCTGTATTTCCTGGTATGATAAAATGCACTAAACAAGCCGACAACTAATTTGGGAAGATAATTTCAGATGCTGATAACTGCTATAAAAAGCCAAAGTGAAACAGAACAGGGTGATACAATTTAGGGTGTCTGGGAGAAGGACTTTGGATGGGACAGCTTGCATGTCACCTCTGAGGTGGGAGAATTTGAGCTAAGATCTGAATGATGAGAAGGAACCAGTCACGTGAAAGGGAGAGACCCGCACAGGAAGAGAGAACTGCACATGCAAAAACAGGGCCATGCCCAGCATGGTTAAGGAGTCAAAAGCATGTCACTGTGACGGCAGCTCTGTAAGCAGGAAGAGCTGGAGATAAAAAGGAAGGCCAGAGAACGTTAACAGAGAGACCAGACTTTGGAGGACCTTGAGGCCAAAGTAAGGTACTTAGATGTCATTCTAAGTGCAAGAAAAGTCATTGGAAGTTTCCAAGCAGGAATGTGTCATCACCTATGTTTTTAAAATACCATTCTATAAAACCACACTGAGATACCACCTCAAACCCCAGAAAATGACAAGTCTTGGTGAGGATATGGAGAAATTGGAATCTTTGTGCACTGTTAGTAAGACTTTAAAACGGTACTGCCCCTATGGAAAACAGTATGGAGTTTCCTCAAAAAACTAAAAAGAGAACTATCATATGATCCAACAATCTCACTTCTGGGTATGTATCCAAAAGATTTGAAAATGATCTAGAAGAGATATTTGCACACCCATGTTCATTGCAGCATCATTAATGGCCAAGAGGTGGAAGCAATCCAAATGTCTATGGATGGATAAATGGATAAAGAAAATGTAGTATATACAGTGGAATATATTATTCAGCCTGTAAAAAAAGGAAATCTCATCATATGCTACAACATGAATGAACTTTCAGGATACTATGCTCAGCGACATGAGCCATTCACAGAAAGACAAATACTGCATGATTCCACTTACATGAGGTATCTAAAGTAGTCAAACTCTGATAAACAGAAAGTCAAATGTTGGTTGCCAGAGACTGGGGAAAGAAGGAAAAGAGAAGTTGTTGATCAATGGGTATAGGGTTTCAGTTTTGCAAGATGAAAAAGTTCTAGAGATCTATTGCACAACAATATGCATAGAGATAACACTACTATATTATACACTTTAAAATGATTAAGATGGTAAATTTTATGTTATATATTTTTTTGTTCGGGGGTGGGGGGAGGTTGAGAGGAAATGGCAAGAGTGAAATGAGAGACCCCAATTAAAAAGCAACAAGAAATGAGGGTGGTTTGGACTAGGTAGCTGGGTAGATGGAGAGGAAGGGATGGATTTGGAGCTCATTTTAAAGTTAATGGGATTCACTGACAAATTGGAGTTGGGATTAAAAAAGGGAAGAATTAAGAATGGCTTCTAGATTTTTTTGTGGACTATATTGACATTTACTTAGAAAGGAAACACTGTGGAGAAGAAAAGTTTGGCCAGGGGGTGCAACCAAGGATTCAGGTTTGAACTTATTTAATTTGGGATGGCTATTAGACTTCCAAGTGGGGAAGTCTAGGAGGCAAAAGGACTTGAAACTTAGGGGGGAATTTCTGGCCGAAAGATATAAATTTGATATTTAAAGCTATGGGACTGGAGGAGATCTAGAAATAGAAAGAGAAAGAGAAAGGAAGAGAGCTTGTAATCAAGCCCTGGAGAGCCCCAACTTGCAGAGCTTGGGAGGAGTGAGGAGCTGGCAGAGGACACCGAGGAGGAGCTGAGGAGGAGGAGGAGCACCAGGAGCATGTGACACGATCAGTACCCAGAGAAGGAATAATTGGCGTTGTGGCGCGTATTTGTTAACATAGATATGATGATTACGGTAAGAATACTTAACATTTTGTTAAATGTTTTCTATGTGTCAGTGTACTAACCACTTTTATATTATCTGATTTAATTCTGTAAGATGAGAATCCATTATTATTCCCACTTTTCAGCTGAAAACAAACAAACGAAAGCTGAGGCTTGTAGAAATTATCTCTTCTGAAATCACACAGCTAGCAAAGGTCAAGCCAGCATTGGGACCTAGATCTATTGCCTACAGCGTCCCACATTTAACTACTATTATCTTGCCTCTTTGTTACTCCTCCCACTAGAATATACATTTTTTAAAGATATATTTTATTCATTTTTATATCCTCTAGAATTTATTGAATCCTGATTATTTTTCCCTTAATGTTTATTTTGTAAACTCATTTGCAGGAGGAACAATGTCAGGCAGAGGGAAGAAACTGAAGAAGTATCTTTAATGAATTTATAGACGTTAACATAATTTACTTTTTTGTTTTTGCTCTTTTAGTAGCAATACTCTGAATCTCTACATACGTTACTTATTTTGTATCATCCCATTTCTTGTGATGGATACCCGAGGCCATTCATCTATGGAATGAAAGGGTATGAGCAGTTTCATAACTTTGTTAAGATAGTCAGGTTCCTGGGTGTCCCGACCCCAAGGTTACGGGTTTTGTCAGAGGCAAAGCTAAAAGGAAATGATGAAACAAAAGGATTTTTATAGACATTAAATCTGTTAATCTGGCCTTGTTATACCAAATACAACAGGGCTATGCAGAGAGTGATAAACTATCCAACTTAACGTGTGTGGTTGGGGCTCCAGCCATGGATGTTATTATTATACATGGAAAATCTAACACTTGACATTTGTCCCCTGTGCCTTTAGGCTGCAGGATTACTGCAATTTAATAGGAGAAAAGGTGGTGAAAATGTTACCAACTTCCAGGGGGCAATGGAGAAAGAAAGCTCTGCTCTAGGAAAGATTACTTTCTCCAAAGAAGTGAGAGGGGTATAAGGCATGGAATTCTCTGACCTGAGATACCTGCACAGCCGGGTCTGAACTGCTCATGCTTTGGGACAGGCAAGCAGCTGGTTCGGTATGATGGCTGCACCTCTGGAGAAAGGGGCACTCTCGGCAGGAGGAAGGATGCATCAGGGAAAGATCACAGGTAGCACACGCGCCTCCCCATGTCATGTGGGACTTTCCCACATGCTTTATTTATTAAGTAAATAAAACACCTGACCAAAACAACTAAGTAAAATGACTGCCCATAATACCTCATAGATTTCCACTTGGAAAAAGAAAAAGTCATAATACAGCTTGTTTAGAATGAGAGTTAATGAAGAAAAAATAGTAAGCTGTGTAGCCAGAGAACCAGGTACCCCCAGTGATATAAGCAGGAGAGAAGAGCTTCGAATGTTTCTGATTATGTGTCCCCACAAAGCTCCTAAGGGTACTGGGAATAATTTATATTAAATAGAGGAGATTTCAAAATAAAAATTCATATTAGGTCAAATACAGGTCATGATTTTTTTTTTTTTTTTTTTTTTTTGAGACAGAGTCTCACTCTCTTGCCTGGGGCGAGTGCGTGGTGTCAGCCTAGCTCACAGCAACCTCAAACTCCTGGGCTTGAGCAATCCTACTGTCTCAGCCTCATGAGTAGCTGGGACTACAGGCATGCACCACCATGCCCAGCTAATTTTTTCTCTATATATTTTTAGCTGTCCAATTAATTTCTTTCTATTTTTGGTAGAGACGGGGGGTCTCGCTCTTGCTCAGGCTGGTCTCGAACTCCTGAGCTCAGAATGATCCGCCCGCCTCGGCCTCCCAGAGTGCTAGGATTACAGGCGTGAGCCACCGCGCCCAGCCTCAGGTCATGATTTTAAAAGTCTACTGGAATTGAGAGATGTATTTAGAATAAAGATATTATAATTAAGTCTTGACAATGCAGGATGAGCTTAAAAATTTCTATAAAATAATTATCAGGAAGTTCTAGACATGGAAATATTGGTCACAGTAAAGACAGAAGGTGACTGTTAAGCCACCCAGTGTGGTGGTGCGATTCATCCTGGCTACATTCTTAGAGTTAAACTGCCTTAGCCCCAACCTCCAACTGCCAATCACAGTAAAATTGCCAAAGGTCCATCTGTTCCCTCCTAGGCTCTTGTTCCTCCCATATTATGGACCTAGAGGTTTCTTCTTGCTTCTAAGCACCTCAGGGATGCAGCGGTTTCCTGGCACAGTCCTATATCAGTACGCTGAGTGTGACACAGAGGCACTCCTAGCTGAGTAATTGCTGGCCTTTGAGAGCTGTGCCCAAAGCACAGCGCTGGACAAAGTCTCTGCTCGCAGAGTAGACAAAGGTGCTAAGGCAGCAGGGTCCTCTGAAGTAGCAAATCTAAAACAGGGAACGCTGACACAAAGAAACAGAGGTACCTGTTGGCACATGGCTGAGTTGTCCAAACAGTTTCACTGAAGAAGTAATAAGCATTTCAGTTAAGACAGATGCTAAAGGCAATGTATATTAATGCATATCCTATAGCTTGGCCTAGTGGATAAAGGAAGTACATTTCCCCTCAGCATTTATTTGGTGGTAATTATTTGCTAGTTTGCCCAACTGGCAGGACACATGAGATCATTTCCTCTTTTCCAGCTCTTCCAGGGAAAGCCCTCAAGACAGTTAACTTAAAATTTAATGTTATTGTACCCCTATTCTCCTTTCTGCTCCTCCCTTCCTGATCTCCAATGACCTTCACATCTCTCTGTGCCCATGTGTGCTTATCGATTAGTTCCCAATTATTAGACAGTATGTGCAGTGTTTGTTTTTCCATTCCTTAGATACTTCACTTAAGATAATGGTCTCAGTGGGCCGGGCGCGGTGGCTCATGCCTGTAATCCTAGCACTCTGGGAGGCCGAGGCGGGCAGATTGTTTGAGCTCAGGAGTTCGAGACCAGCCTGAGCAAGAGCGAGACCCCGTCTCTACCAAAAATAGAAAGAAATGAATTGGACAGCTAAAAATATATAGAGAAAAAAATAGCCGGGCATGGTGGCGCATGCCTGTAGTCCCAGCTACTCGGGAGGCTGAGACAGTAGGATTGCTTGAGCCCAGGAGTTTGAGGTTGCTGTGAGCTAGGCTGATGCCACGGCCCTCACTCTAGCCTGGGCAACAGAGTGAGACTCTGTCTCAAAAAAAAAAAAAAAAAGATAATGGTCTCAGGTGATGGGCACACTAAAAGCCCTGACTTAAGCATATAAAAGGTATCCATGCAACAAAAACAGTCGTACCCACTTAACATTTCGAAATTAAAAAAAGAAAAAATTTAATGTTATTTTAAACTCTGCAAGATATGTGAAGTTAACTTTTTAACAGGTAAATTTTCCACTTGTCCTTTTGTCATTATATCATGGACATAGGAAACAAAGGAATGAATTATGTGTGCTCAAGTCAGGACAAGCACTCCCATGAACTAGAAAGTCCCTGCCTTCTTCCCGGTTTAAGGAATCTGGTACCTAGGGAATGAGTGATAAAAACATCAATGTAAAGTTCCCGCATGCAGCTAGAAGCAAGACTGATTTCGTAATTGTTCTAGACCTTCACTGTTTGTATGGCATCCTTTTCCTTTCTTTGTCTCTTTTTAAATGTACATATTATGGATCTGTATCGTGACTTAGCTCTCAGCACCTCACAAAAGTCTGCTTCTCTCAGTCCATGGGCATCTGCAGCTTTCTTAGATCTTTGCTGGGAAAAGGCTTTTAGGGTGAATGTTTACACTGCGCTTAAGAAAGAATTCTGTCTGTTCTGATGAGCAAAAAGACAGTTAAAGACAAAACAGAAAACAAACAAAACAAAGCAGTCGATAATGTTCCCAAAAACCCCACACACATGTGAGCCCTTAAATGCAGATAAGCCTAAAACTTGATATAATCCTGGACTTTGCGGTTTTATATGCAACGCATTTCCTTTTTTCAAAACTCAAGATAGTTAGGGTTGGGTTTCCGACACCATCAAGAGTTCAGATTAATATAGACACCAAGTTATTAGCAGCAATTATCTTCAGGTGGTGAGATTACAGGTGATTGTTTATGTCCCCTTTCTGCTCACGTTAAGTTTTGTTTGTTTTTCAGTATTGACAAGAAATTTGCTAATCTTTCAATAAAAGAAAAATTGAAGTGTTATTTTAATGTGTGGAGGAGAGAAAGAGAACTTCACTCTGGAGAACTGACAGATGCTCAATCAATCTAAGAAAGGGCTCTAGACCCTTCTTGGCAATCTCCACTCCCTACTCCACTTCCAGGGTTCTTCGCCCTTCACTCATGTTTCTTGCATAATCCACTTTTTAAAAAATCCAGGGATAGGGGAATGGCCTTAATGATTTCCAAAAATCTCTGCCAAGTCTGTGATTTTCAGAATGGCTGCTATTCCTGCTTGGGTCATAATTTAACTCTAATTAGCTAATGTCAGTGTTGTAATTTTCTTTGCAAGAGAAAAGCATGGAACATGAGAAATTCTTTCTTCTTTCTGGTAAACACTTCCATATTTACATAAAGAAAAAAGAGAAAGACACTATTGATAGGACTTTGGATGCCGATAGCTGGAAACTCCATCATAGCTAGTTTGAACTTGGTGAGCACGTTCCACTTGTAAAAAACGAAAAGGGCTTAATTTGCTGCTAAAGAGAGATGTTCACCAAAAGAAAAACTCTAGCTTCTCAATCAAGGAAGTGATGCTATTACCAAGAGGACTTGTGGAATGAATCTTGGAACTGACTCATCTGGGGCTCCCTATGATAGGCTCTGGGTGTCTCTAGAAATTCGGATATCAATTTGTCTGGACCTGTGACTACCTCAAGGTTCTTCTTGTCTGTGACCTGTAAGAGCACAAAGCACATCAGTGTTCATGATTGTAAGCAAAACAAACTGCCTCCGGACAGTTTAAGCAAAAGATGAATTTATTTAAAGCCTAACAGAACCTCCAGAAAAGCCAGAGAATTAGGCTTGAAAGTCACCTAGGTAGGAATTCCCTCAGGTTATGCCACAGAAATGATTAGGAGACATTACTACCTCTTTCACTGTCCCTGGGCCCAGATCCTGCATTCTGTACCTACCATCCCCCAACACTACCACTTGGAAGGAAGGAGGAAGGAGGGAGGAAGGAGGGAGGAAGGGAGGGAGGGAGGAAGAGAGAGAAAGAAGGAAACAGGAAAGGAGGGAGGGAGGGAGGAGGGAGGGAGGAAGGAGGGAGGGAGGGAGGAAGAGAGAGAAAGAAATGGAGAGCCTAACTAGAGCCCCAAGCCCGCCACACACCAAGTCCACCCCAACCAAGACAAGCAGTTCCCACCTCGTCAGCACTCCTTCACTTCCTGCCAGCACCTTCCAGCAAGGAGTCACACAGTGATCACTGGCTTCACCTCTTTTGGCTGAAGTCCAACTGCCACATCTTCTTCAAAAGCAAAGAAGCTATTCTAATAAAGACCAAGGAGATGAGCAAGAAATTGTTTCTGCTCAAGAATGTGGGCTCTGTTGTCAGATCCTCTAAGAAAACCTGACAATCTAGACTTCCATGGAAATTTGCAACTTATTCTAATTCTGTATGTTGGCCTTCAGCTTGTAACCCCTAAAGGAACCGGACTCAGTCCAAGAAGAGGCCTTCAAAAGCTGCATTCTCCCCCATCTGCTCTCACTGTCTCATTTAATAACACCCTACTTCTCACAAATCCCTCCTCGTGTTGTCCACCTCACTAGGCCAAGGAAACCCAGCTATGCTCCCAGGGACATTAAAAGATTGCTTCCCACCCCTCTTGCCTACTTCTGTACCCTAGTACTGTACAGAAAATGGTAAAGTCTTTCTTGTGTGCTTTCACGAAGCTTGCCATCATTTCTTTACTTTCCAGCCAGCGAGTTGCTAGAAACAATTAATGAAAATGACACAGTGTTGCAGGCTGTTATGGGCTGAAATGTGTCCCCCTAACTCCTAGCACCTGTGACCATATTTGGAGATAGGGCCTTTAAAAAGGTGATCCAGTTAAAATGAGGCTGTTTGGGTGGGCCCTAACCCAATTTGACTGGTGCCCTTATAAGAAGAGGAAGTTTGGAATGTGTGGGTGATCTGGCTATGGCATCTGTCGCCCCATTGATCACCAGGGTTGAGTCGGCTGATCTGGCAGGCTAGGCGGGTGTCCCCTTCCTCCCTCACCATTCCATGTGCGTCCTTCCCAAAGCTGCACGCTCGGTGGAAGAAGACGACCTTCCCCAATAGAGGAGGACCGTTCTTTGGTCAAGGGTATACGAGTAGCCGCGCTCCCCTGCTGGGACCTCCAAACAAGCTCTCGAGAAGAAGAAGTTTGGACACATGCTAAGGAAGCATTAAGCAACAGAAAGGGGGAGAATCTCAGACAAAAGCCTGGTCTTTGTTTCATGAAGGATTGTAACCCCTTGGGTCATCGTGCCTGAGTTGGAATATAGGTGTTTAATCCAACAAGATCTACTGAGCCTCTCTACAGGATCTCATGTAGAGTATCTGCAATAATGAGGGGGGCTTATAAATTACAAATTACAGGCAATGCTCTTATAGGTTCCCTCTAAATCCCCAGGAGATTTCCCTGCATAATAGAGTCTCAGAATTACTGTCATAAATATCCTATAAAAATTCTATAGTAGCAAACTCTCACTATAAAAATACACTAACAGGTCTTTTCCACAGAGTTCGTGTTAACACACCAAAAGTAATCTCAGAAAAGTGGAGAGGTCCATGAATTCACATGTGTTCCAATATATTTACTCTAAATTCTCTAAGGATCTCCAAATTTAGCAAAGTGTTCATATTATCACTCATTATTTTCTAGAACCCCAAAATGAGCAGCTAAATTAATTCCTCGGAAGCAGTCAAGGAAAAGGTCAATCAAGTCTGTGTAACATGTGAACAACATGCATTTCCCATTGATGATCCTGCCCCTGGGGCTCTAAGCAAAGAGGAAGGAAACCTCCATCAGCACCGGGAGGGGAAAAGATCCAGGCTTCTGCTGCTTCTCAAAAGGATCCACCTGGCCAGGTGCGGTGGCTCACACCTGTAATCCTAGCACTTTGGGAGGCCAAGGCAGGAGGATCATTTGATGTCAGGAGTTTGAGACCAGCCTGAGCAAGAGCAAGAACCCATCTCTACCCAAAATAGAAAAAATTAGCTGGGTGTGGTGGTGTGCACCCGTGGTCCTAGCTACTCGGGAGACTGAGGCAGGAGGATCACTTGAGCCCAAGAGTTTGAGGTTGCTGTGAGCTACGTTGCTATGATGACACCACTATAATCTACCCAGGGCAGCAGAGCAAGACCCTGTCTCAAAAAAAAAAATTCGCCTCAAAGTGCAATTCTAACAAACACATCAGGAAGGAATCAAGGAGGAATAGGTAACTCCGTTGCATTGGTAAATTCTCCCTTATCATTTAGCTCATTATATTTATTCTTTTTTTTTTTCTCACACTTGCTCGGGCTGGTCTTGAACTACCGAGCTCAAGCAATCCTCCCACCTCGGCCTCCCAGAGTGCTAGGATTATAGGCGTGAGCCACCACACCCATCATTGTATTTATTCTGACCTATTCTATTTCACACCAGAATAACTTTGGAGAAATCCAAGGAAGTTTGGCAGGAACACTTTGGGGGGATAAAAAGAAATGTAGCTTCGGCAGTGTCATTCTTTAATATGAGCCATGAAAGACTGTGCCGGGGGTGGGGGGTGTCTCCTTACATCACAGAGTTGAGGAGATTTAAGCCATGAGATCCAAGAATAAGAAAAGATTATCTAAATCCTGATATGTATGTGGAGAGTCCAAAAATGGACCCCCTTTAAAAGTATTACACAATTATGGTCAAGTTTTAAGCAAAGAAAGAAAGAAAGACAGGGCTTAATGAATCCACTTCCTCTAAAGAAACTGGTCCCCCAAATTTCCATTTCATTGCCATGACAACTAGTACTCCATCATTGCCATGGTAACCAGCTGAATAGCATTAGTCTAAAGACAAGCTCTCTGATTGGGTGACCAGCGGAAGCCATCAGGAGCCCCACCACAATGCTGAAAAGGCTGTTCTGCAATCACTTTGACCTATTTCTAGCTTTCCAATGTGTTCCAGTTCTCCAATGTGTTTCCCTAAAGCCAAATGTGTTTTGGAACGAGACAATTTCAAGAAGTGTATAATAACCGTACCCCTGCGTGTCGCTGCTGAATCCAAGACCATTTGTTTTCTATCCTAGAAGTGTGGTAATGTTTGACAGCCACACCCTTCACCATGCCTTGCACTTTAATTATGACATCCCCTCTGTTACAGCAACCAGGCACACTAGCCACATCTAAAACCAGATGTTGGCTGCTGGTGACAACAAGCTGTCTTCTTTGTGTGATGAAGCCACTGACAAGCTGAACTGCAAGCTGAAACTTTGAGGGTGGAAAGTGCCAATCCTGTAAAATAGCAGAGGAGGGGAGAGGATTCACGCATGCGGAAGCGTTCTCCTTCATACATGCACAGAAACTAGTATTTATAAGGAAAAAATGGCTTTTGAAAAATGTTGTCCTTTCAAAAAGCTGTTGAGCTTTTTAAAGAAAAACATTTTTTCCAGGTGATAATCTTGCTGGGTCCTCGCTCAAAGCAAACTTCTTATGTATTCATGAACAATTCCTAGCATGCTGTTGGAAGAAGAGATACCTTGGCAAATCTATTCCACCCCCAGCCCACCCCGTCTTTAGTTAGACCACACTTTTGCTAGGTGTGTACTGTTGGGAAACTTCTTTGAGATCTTCCAGCTCTGGGCTCTCATAAAATATGCGTTGAGAACATACAGTGGGCAGCACCAGTGTTGCTAAAGCTTGAAAGTGCAATCTAGTTAGTAGGTGGGGAGTTGGGGAAAGGAGGGAGGGAATTTGCCTTGAAATTGGGTTTGCAGAGCATGTACAACTGAATATTACGGATCAATGAAAGTAAAGATTTCTCAAGATGCCCTTATTAATTCAAAAATATTTCAGACCACCTGCTAGGTAGCAGACACTCTTCTAAATGCTCAATATACATAAGTAGACAGACAACGAGCGCTGCCCTTGTGGACTTTACATTCACATTTTACATAAGAGTGACAAAATAGCAATTGTCCATGTCCAAGAATAGAACTATTTTGTGCGGCATGATGTACATTATCGGGGGGAGGGGGGGCTCCAGCCCCGAGCATTCCTTGGCACAGCCACTGGTGCTTGTTATGTCCCAGCCACTTTGCGAAGGCTGGAAATGCAAAAGTCAACAGAAACAGGCACAGCCCCTGGCCTCAGGAAGTTTACAGAACAGAGAGGAAGAAAGTCGCTCGGAAGTGAACGGCCATCCACTTACCACAGTGATCAGGGCTCCAAAGGACAGGCGCCTCAGAGCCGTCAGCCAAAGGAGACTGAGCAAGGCTGGGCAAGGGGGGGCTGCGGCTTCCCAGGAAGTGAAAGCTTAGAGGAGGCCTGAGAGACACAGGGATAAGGGGGCAACATAAGATGGAGGGTGAGGAAGAGCTGAAGACGCAGAGAACAACATGGGCTGTTCCAGGGACCCAAGAGCCAGGAAGAATGCATGGGACGAGGCTGGGGAAGAGGGCAGGGTCGCACACCCCTGTCAACATTCAAACTGCGGTGCTTGTTAAAAAGCAAATCCTTAGGGCTGAGTGTGGTGGTTCACACCTATAATCCTAGCACTTTGGGAGGCTGAGGCAGGAGGATTGCTTGAGCCCAGAAGTTTGAGACCAGCCTGGACAACATAGTGAGATCCCATCCCTAAAAAAACTAAAAAAGCCAGGGCATGGTGGCACACACCTGTGGTCCCACATACTCAGGAGGCTGAGGCAGGCAGATCACTTGAGCCCAGGAGTTCGAAGTTACAGTGAGCAACAATTGCACCACTGCACTCTAGCCTGGGTGACAGAGCAGTGACAGAGCGAAATCCTACCTCTAAAATAAATAAGCAAATAAATCCTTAGATCATTAAACCATGTGCTAAATCAGACTATGCTCCCTAATTAATTTAATATGATTTTAGTTTAAATCTATACATGGAAAACAATTCTTTTGGTTTTGGTTGGGGATTATAATGAAGGAAATTTGGTTAGGTCTGAGATTAGAATAAAGAGGATTTCAATTTAACAAATAATTCTTGAGCATCATTTAAATGCCCGGCACTAGAAAAAGAAACAAAAGACCTGATCCTCACAGCCTAGTCCTACACACAGAAAGAACTATATGCAAATCTACCTAGAATACTCAGATAGTGACCAGGGACAGAGGTGTGTACGTGGGACAACCTTTACCTGAACATACGCATCTAGACAAGCTGAGGAGAAATGTTAACTACCCTTGTCACCCCACCACCTTCGGGAAGCAGGCGTTCAATCTGCTGAATTACCTGGCAGGGTGCCACTAAGAAGATCAGGGTTTTATTCGCAGATCTATTCTGAACCTCCAGAGAAAATTCAATTTCTCCCTCCTAGGAAAGAATTTAGTAATAGTAGTTGCTTATCTAGCCACAGTTACAGGATAAAGTCATTTTAAATGCAGATATGAGAAGAGAAATGGATGTGCAGCTAGCACCGAGAGAACAGAGGAAACCCGTGAGAAATGATTAAAAGTTTAGGACTATGCCTCATAGGGGAAAAAATGCAATAGCTACTGAAATGAATCTTTCCACGCAGCTAGAATGGAGTCCAAGCGAAACCCTCTGACCCAAGATAAGGAATCCACAGGCAGAATGACTAATATGAACAGATGCATTTGGTCTCCTTAAAGCCATTTAGAAATGAAAAGCACAGCATGCAAATGTTTATCATCATCGCTGCTAATAATTACTATTTTGCAATCATTATCTGAACTTGACAGAATAACTTAGAGTCCATAATTCATACAAGCACAGCAAGGTAGAAACAGAATACCTGAAGGGAAACCTCAGAGAAAGCTTCCAGCTCACAAAGATGTAGTCTCTGCCAAATTAACATGATTCAAAGCATAGGAAGCAACAGACACAGTTTCTGCATGGCAAGGGAGAACGCCCTGCTGTGGATCTGTTTTATAGAGCCTCGGAACGTTCGATTTGGAAGGAAACTTACAAGCCCCTGCAGATCAACTGTCAACCTACATAATCACTATACTAGTCATTGGATTACAAGAGGGAAAGGAAGGAAGAGGGATAGAGAGAGGAAGAAAGGGAGCGTGGAAGAGAAAGAGAAAAAGAGAGGGAGGAGGGAGAAGGAGGAAGAATTCAAATCAGTTAAACAGCACAGGGATGAAACCAGAATCCTACAACTCAACACTTACCTAATTCCGCGTCTCCCCCTCCAAACTATTGATACTCATCGGTTAGGAGGTCTGATCAGCTATAGATAAGCTGTATCATACTAACGGCCTCAGAGGGTCCACCCTGTCTTTAACGATAACTCCAGAGTGCTAAGTCAAAGCCTTTGTAGAAATCCATATGCACTCCCAGGGCTCTGACCTACACAGCACTCTTACCAGTGACCCGGATGAGGCCATGTACTGTGCAATGACCACGGGCCAATGGACGTCTTTCTGCGGTTTTGCTGGAGGGCCCAGTATGTGACCTACTTTGTTGTGTCTCTTAATCAGGATAAAGGATATTTCAGCGTGTAGTACCCAGGAAGGTTATTAAGTGAATAAACTAGGTGTTCTCTCTCGTGACTAATTTCTATGCTGCTAGATAAATGTCCCTAATAAGGAGTTCTCTATTGGAATTTCCCTCTTCCCCTCCCTGTGCCCCTCCTGTCTTCCACAAATTATAAGACATGTTTCATACCCTGGAAGAGCTAACAGTCTAATGAGTGAGAGAAGACATTTATGTCTTCGGGGAGATCTGAAATATCATAGCATTTGCAGTAACACGAATAGTTGAGAAGGCTCAAGCCCAAGTCGGGGCCAGCCACGTTGTACCCCAGCAACCATGATACAAACCAGAAAGCTGATGTCACCCTTCCAATAGGGGTGATAAGGGAAAGCTTAATACAGAAGGTGGCTTTTTCCTGGGTCTTTCGGGAGACATAGGATTTTGGTAGATAAAGATGGCAAGAGATGATGATCTATTCTAGATCAGAAGATTTCAAAATGTAATCTCTGGGCCCACAGCATCAGCAACACTTTGGAACTTGTTAGAAATGCAAAATCTAGGACCTACCCTTGACCTACTGAATCAGAAATTAGTCTTAACACTCTGTCTTTAGCATCCCGGTGATTTTAATTCACACTCTAGTTGGAGGAGAATCAATGATCTAGATTTAAGGTTCTTAGCCTGGGGGTCTATACAGGGAAAAAAATACATCTTTATTTTCCCTCACATCTAACTGAAATTAAGCATTTCCTTCCACTGCAGATGCAGGTCATAAACTACTATGATAATTATGAGACCAATGCTATATCTTGGTATTAAATGCATTAATAAAGAACATTACAGATTTTAAAATATGTTTATATTTCAACATAATTGGTTTCTTTTGTAATTCCATATATATCATTTTATGCATTAAAAACATTCTGAGAAAGTGTCCATAGGCTTCACAGACTGCAAAGAGACCCTATCATGCCAAAAATGTTAAGAAGCCCTATTCTAGAAGGATTTCAGGCAAAGAAAACTCTGAGCAAAGGTGAAAAAATACAGGGCAGGCTAAGTATTCTATTTTGACTGAGATGTGAGAGAAAGTAAGGGAACAGTGGAAGGGACAAAAGACAAAAGGCTAAATCTGACCATCAGAATTGAACTTTTAGGCCAGTTGTGGTGGCTCACACCTGTAATCCTAGCATTTGGGGAGGCTGAGGCAGGAGGATCGCTTGAGCCCAGGAGTTTGAGGTTGCTGTGAGCTACAATGACACCACTGCACTCTAGTCTAGCCTGGGCAACAGAGGGAGACTAAGTCTCAAAAAAAAAAAAAATGAACTTTTTCCAGTAAACTCCGGGGAGCTACTTAATCAGAACTTTTTAAAAAGCAGGAGCAGGAGCAGAGCAGAAGAGGTACAACCGTCTGAGGGGTTCTGAAGAATTACCTGGTAAAGGTAAGAAGGAAGGACTGGAATACAAAGACACAGAAGGGGAGAGACCACGTCAGAGACTAGATTTCTAATCCAGGCCAGTCTAATAGCCCAAAGTGAACAAAGAAGGTGACAATGAAAACAGGGAGAAAGGGTTGACTACGAGAGCACTGCAAAGATTCAACACTATGTAAAACAGAAGAATCGAAGATCACTCCACAGTTTGAAGGGAGCACCACTGGAACAACAGTCACACCAAGAAAAAATTGAGGATGCCAAGTGGAGCAAGTCTGGGGAAGGAAAGTGCTGAGTTGCTCAGCACGGTGGAAACATGCAGCAGTTACTATCTTTTTGGCATGGCACAGTGCTCACCTCCAAGACTTACTGCCTCTCTTGAACAGCTTATCTGGACTTCAGCAAGAGCTTTTTCCCAACAGGAAATTTTATCCTGGAGGCCTGTGGACTCACAGGGGGTCCATGAACACCTGCAATTATAAAAGCAAATTCTGTTTGTGTTCAGGGATATCTGGGAAAGGGTTTGTACTTTCACTACAATTCAATGGGTACGAGACTCCCTTTTCCCTCACAAAAATGTTAACACTCTCTATGCATCCTTCCAAGCACCCCAAGCAAGGGAAGCTCTCTTGTCTGAAAACTGGGGGAGGGAGCACCAGTGTCAGAGCAAACAGGGACTGTCTCAGGAACGACGCAGCAGCGGGATTACAGTCATGCGTGAGGGGCTCTGAGTCAGTAGAAGCTCACTGCCCAGTCACCAGATGAGGAAAGAGTTTGGAATGTCTCGGTTAAAATTCAGTGGAAATGACAGTAGAGTTTCTGACTCATCTCTTAAGCCAATTCTTGCCTGAATACCTGCCTCTACAAGAGCTGTCATCAAAGCCCTAACTTTAAACACTAAAAATGGTCATTTTTGTAACCCCCGCACTTCCCGGCTTTCCACTGTCCGAAGACGCCAAGCTGCACTAACTCACTGGGCCGGGATGGGAACGAAGCCACAGCCGAGGAGCTATGTTCTGCTTTAGTGTTGCCCTCTACTGGCCAGTTCTCATTTTTCTCATTCCCGATCTTTTCACTGCCAAAGGAAGGATTTTGCAATCATGCTGCCTGTTTGACACAGAGCCTCTCTAGAGAGCTCAGACCCCAAGAGGTCCAAAAAAGTTCAACAGAAACCTACTAGCTCCAAAAACAAAATAAAACAATACCAAAATGTCAGCCATGTTATTAGGAAACTTCCGCATTGACTAATATAGTTCATTGTGGACGCTCACCAGATATTTGTGAGCTTCGGATAATTAAGACAAAGGATGCTTCTAATGTGATGTCTGGGAAGTGATAATGAACACACGGAGGTGGCCAAAAGATCATAAAACTTAAAAATTGCATCCATAGGATAGAATAGGGAAATAATAGCCTTGAAAATGGTGGTTGTTACTATTGTTGTTGTTTCATTAAAAGTAATTACCTTTGTTAGGTTGTGTGTGCAAAGTAGCTTTCATGGTAAGCTTAATAAATATAGGGCCAGAGATTGTGGCTGAAGAAACTGAGAGCTAGAACCGAATGGGTTCTCACATACCCCGTGAAGGCAGGGAGGAGAGACCAGGTTCCCCCAGTGAGGACTTTCTTGCTCTTACTGAACTGGAAAGTGCTGCAATGACACGGTCCTGTATGTCATAAGCCCGCGGCACCGACCAGAACAGCAGAGAGCACCTGTACTTCCTAATGGCACAGCAGCTCTCCTCGCCACTCTCGTGTTCATTTCCTCCTTCCCTGCTTGCTTTGTTTTACTACTTTTCTTCCTTTCCTCTTTAAGAAACATCTGACCCTACATCTACCTTACATCACCTCATACTGGCACGATCTAAGAGCTAAAAGGAAAAGAGAGTTGTACTTACTTCTCCCCCTCTATTTGCTTTTCCCTTCTTTTCCTTTTTTTTTTTTTTTTAATGCAACAAAGCACCTTACCTTTGGCTCACCTTCACATTAACACGTAGAAGACTGAGCATGTTTGCCCTTTCCTTCCATTATTGCCTTTGTATGTAGTCAGTACGTGTGGATGCTAAATGGAAGTCACCGTCACCATCTGATGGCTCAGCAAGCCCTGAGCAGGTCGTGCAATTAAAGACTTCTTTGTTGATTGATGAAAGGACGCGTTACTGTTCCTTTCCTCCTACAACTTAAGGAACAGAAGGAGGAAGAAAGGAAAGAGTGCCCACACTAACAGAGATGTCAACTGTCCTTACTGTTACTAAAGCTTTCTTCACAAGGGAGACAGGATAGGTTTACATCACAACCTCACAACTAACACCCTGAAAGGCTTCCCCCTTAAGGCGTTTTTCTCCTGCTTTGCAGTGGTGCACCTAAGGGTCTATTTAATTCTACCTGGCAGGGCCCATCCTCTGGGGTCCACCCTCTATCATATCCAGCAATCCTCCCCCCACCCCACCCCCACCCCCATACTCCCCACCCCATTCTTCCTCCAGGGAAGCAAAACGAAAGTCCTGCAGGTGACCAGACCAACTCTACTCTAAGTATCTTCTCCAAGTATTTCTTCCAAACATTTAATAATTTCCCTAAGAAGAATTTTCTTACCAGTTGCCTAAGTGGTTAACATTTTTTCAAAGTTGTTAAATTGTCTCTTGTAGGTAAAGTTTGACAAATCTGTACCACTTTGTTTGAAGCTAGTATCTCCAGCTGCTATAGGTCCCTCTTTGTCAGAAGTTAATTCCCTGAGGACATAGACAAGAAACTTCTCTGCCTTTCCCCAATAACATCCATCCTTTTAAAATCAAGCAAGACTGCAGGGATTCAACTTTGATAAGATGAAACATTTTTCTCCTAGAAATTTGTGCTCGTTTTAAAACTAAAAATAACATTTAAAATATACTATAAGAAGCACTTTCTCAAGCTTTCCAAGGACAACCGTACTTGGTAGACCACATGGTTACAAATACATTTCACAAAAACTGGTCTTGTTATTAAAAAACATAGTTGAAAAATTATTCTAATTAGTCACTGTCTGTGTAAATGGTTTACTGTGGAACTGTATGATTCCACATCAATTTAGCCACATATAATTTGGTCAAAAAGTTTAACTGGCATGTCCAGACCTTGCCAACGAGAGTGTAAAATTAGGTCACATTTATTTATTAACACGCACTAAGAAAACTTCTCCTCCCCATCCTGCTTAATTGCAGGACTTCCAGGCTCTTGAAAAATTACCCTCTTCGCTGTTTCTGGAAACCAGGGACCCCGCAGTCAAACCAATCCATGCTTCCTGTGCTTAGGCTGCCAGTGGCTCTGCTACAAGCCACCTCCCGGACTCAACCTTCCTCCTGCTACTGCTGCCCTCCCCTAAAAGAAGGCAGAGACCTTTCTTTTAATTCTCTGATGACATTGCTCAGCCCAACCACAACTTTCAGGAAAGACTTCTCTGAAAGTTCAAAACATAGAAGGGAACATTACAACATCAATATGTCAACACTGTCCTGGACATGGCAATTCCCAGAGACCCGCAGTGCAGGTACACCTCTAAGTCCCTTAAAACAGTGAACTTCAAATTGGGATCCTACCACCTGGGATATGTGAATACTTTTCATGAGATATGAGAATTAGGATCATTTTAAGAAAATCAATTTTAGATTCCTCAACTTCTACATGAACTTTCCCCAAATGAATCACTCTGTGAAGGTGCCTGTAGTAGGCTAAGCTGCTTCTTCCTACTTTCTCCTTTAATAACTGCCCTCTCTCACCCATGTTTACCACAGTGTATTAGGAGACAATTTTCCATGGGTTTTTCAGGTTCTGGCACTTAGGGAATCAATGTAAAAATGGTGATATCCCGTCCACTGCTATTACTGTAATAACTGTCTCATGTCTTCTGCCAACATCCATGAAACTATGGCTGGCTAATTTGTTAGCCAGCAAGTAGGGTAAAATTGCAAACCTTTCACAGTTCTTACTATGGGGTATTGCTGCAGGGTATAAAAATCTCTGTCCAGCAAACAAAGGAACATTTAGACAATTTCTTTACCCAAGTCATTATAAACACTATACTTATTCATTTCATTGAAAAATGTATTTCAAATTAAATGTAATTTTTTATGTTTAGTATTTATTAAAATTTCTAATATATGGGTCATTTGGTCATTAAACTCTTAGAGCCTACGGTAACTCAAAGCACATTTACATATATAATATGCTGAGAAGTATTTAATAGGGTGACCAATAAGACTTTTAAGCAAAAAATAAAGAACAAAACAAATTCATCTTAGGATAAAATTCTGTGGAAGAAGTAGAATGAGTTCAGGGAGCAAAAGGAGTCATACAATATTTCCAACTGTTACAAAGCTGGTTAAGGTATTTTTAAATATGGAAAATGGTAGCTATCAAATCTCTATTGTACCAAGATTTCACTGGATACATTGAAAAGAGCAATTAACATTTTTACCTTAAACGTCAATATTTACAATACACAATAAAACGTATCCTTTGAGGCTTTTTAAACATAAATAATGATTTTAGATACCTTTAAAAAAAAATCCATCAGAGTATTATGGTTTTCCAAAACTTGTAGGGAGGTATGCAAGTAAAAACAAGCTTGAAGACTATTCATTGCCTTACTGGTTACTGCCCTCTCAGCTCCTGATCACCGGGGTGGTTGGAGCCAGCTCACCTCATTACGAGCACACAGACACCATGTTGGTTTTTGCTGCTGTATTACTAGCCTTGGCATAGTTGATGTTTAATAGTTGTTAAATGAATGAATGCTGAATATTAGAAAGAAGTCATTCATATCCTCTATCTGCTTCTGCTTTGGGGACTGCTCTAACACTGGCCTAGTCTGGAGTGACTGAGACCAGGACGGCCTTGTGGGGCGAGGGTGTCCTGCATTGCTACATGTTGTCACGCTAAAAGTGAAATGAATCTAGAGCTAACCTAGAAGGTCAATAAGCTGAGCCATTATAAATCTCAGATCAAATCAGGCATCAGATTTGCAAATTTAATTGGATTCTAGAATTACTCTGCAGTTTTTAGGACCAGCAAAAGCAGAATTCACCCCCTAGGGGTAAGGTGAGCAAAAGTCCCACTGATTATCTTCCTCTCCTAGATCAATGCCAAGTGCCATCCAACATTTCCTGCATTGCCACTGCATGTCTGAGTGCCTGATTCAGAATGCACGCCAATGCAGTTGCCTCTTATGACCTTGCCTGAGTTACATCATCAGTCAGAACCCTCCGCCCTGACTCTGACGCTAGGCAGGGCGGGTACAGAATGGGGAACTCATTTGCCTCTCACCATTTTCTAGTGCTGGTATCTTGCACAGACCATATGGATTTTAATTTAAAGTACCCTGGAAACAGACCTTATTATCAAAAGCAGATTGAAAAAAATATGCAGACAAATCAAAATACTTGCATTAATGAAGTCTTATGAATTTACACGATATCAAGAGAAGTCTCCAAAGACAGAAGTACACATCAAGCCTATTTCTTCTGACTCATTTCCTCTGGAGAAGCAGCTTAGAATAATTCAGGCAAAAGGCCATGAAATAATTGCATCGGTAACAGGAACCTGGTAGAGAAGTAGAGCGGGAATTGCTAAGTTAAACTCTACCTGCAGGGCTTTCATGGGGAATCACATGGCATGTTTTTTTCTTTCCCACTTAGAAAAAAGACAAAATCTGTCTTCTTAAATTTTTACTTAAAGAAAAAATACCCGAAGCTAACAATGCTTTTATACACCAACTAGAGCAAACAGACTAAGAATTATCTTTTGCATAATATTAATAAAAAGTTACATATTCATTATTTTACATAGTAAAAATATACTCAAAAAGATTTTAGTTTTGAGTAGCTTTTTCTGCCATGTAGTTATTTATTTATTTTAGAGACAGGGTCTTGCTCTGTCTCCCAGGCTGGAGTACAGTGGCCAGTCACAGCTCACTATAAGACTATACATATAGCACTGCTTGGCTCCAGTTGGCTAAAGATCTTGTGTGTTCACGAAGTGGCTAGGCATAATTGTGGTCGCCCAACAGTGTCAACACTGAACTTTTCCCCTGTATGTGTTCCTTCCTTATTGCCTGGAAAAGACTAACTGGCTATAAAAACAACCAAAATGAACACTTCCAGATACTGCTTCCCAAACAGGGACAGAGACAACCGGGGTATGTCCTGGATCCCTGAGGCATGGGGAAAAAAGTGACTAAACAGGAATGTGTGAGGAAGATATCCCAAACTAAGCGAAGAGAGAAAAAGAGGAAGAGAAGGAGGAAGGAAGGGACTTAAGGAAGAAGGCAGGAGGAAGAGAGAGAGAGAGATGGATGGAGGGAGAGAAACAGGAAAAATGGTGGAGGGAAACAGTCAAAGGTAATTAAGAGAGAATATCAGCCGTGAGGAAGAAATGAGGAAAGGTCATAACATTTACATAGAAGTATCTATGGTAAGGGGGAAAATGTCTGCCTTGTGTCAAATTTGGGGTTAAATGTAAGAGGCAGAAATCCTTATGAATTTATATACCTTCCTTTCAAAACTCCCCAGTGTTTCTGGAAGATGCTAAGGAACCAACTCATTATTTTAAGAACTGGTAAAAAAATTTAAAAAAAAACAAAGGAATCAGGGATTTAGCCAAAGATTTATCCAGCTATTCCTACACGAACTGTACTTCAAGGTAACTACATAGTTGGGGGTGAAGTTTCTCTTTGTAGATGTAGTCTGGCCAATAAATGAAAAGATGAATAACATATTAATAATTAGAATATCACCATTTTGTAACCTCTCATGATACAATCCAGCAGTCCCCAACCTTTTTGGCACCAGGGACCGGTTTTATGGAAGATAATTTTTCCAAGGGCGGAGTGGGGGTCCGGGAGGTGGCAGAGCTCTGCGGCCCTGTCCCTAACAGGCCAAGGACCAATACTGGTCCATGGCCCAGGGGTTGGGCACTGCAGATATAATCTAGCCAGACAATGCCACATATTAGCTGCCTCCTAATAAAATACACAACACTACTACTACAAAAAAAAAAAAAAAAAAACAACTGAATCAGATCAAACCTCTTGGCTGTAACTCCCAATATTAAGGGAAGAAAAGAGGATGGAAAACGTATATGTGATAGTTCGAGGGTGCCATTATCAAAATCCTGACTGTAAAAACCTTACAGGAGAAATAAACTAAACACCCCATCAAAAGGCAGAGATTGTTTCTTTTTAATCAGTCTTCTCTCTTTAGTTCTTTCTGTAGACACTTTAAATGCAAAGATATAAATAGGTTAAAATTGAGAAAATGAGAAAAGACAACTATGTAAACAGTAAGCATAAGCCATGAATAGTATTGGAGATAAGGCAGGAAACTTCATATTGATAAAATGGGGAATACATGAGAAAGAGAGAAAAATTATAAATGGGCCTAATAAAAAGGTTCCAAAATACAGGATGGAAAAACTGACAGAAATAAAGGAAGACACAAATCCACAACCACAGGTAGAGATTTTAACATCCTTTTTTCAGTAATTCATAGACCAACCAGACCGCTCTCCCCACTAAAATATCGTATTATAGAAGAACTGAAATGATGCTGTCAAGCAACCATAAAAATTTGGGAACCACAAAGATTCCAAAATAGGAAGAGTGGGTGGGTTGGTTAGGCATTTATCTGCCTCCTCTTCTAAACCAGTTCTTTTAAGTACTGTTCCAACTTCATGACTAAGCACAGGTTTGCCACAGACTTGAAGAGAAAGAAAAGAACAGGAGAGGTGCTGAGTTTAAGGGAGAGCGGTCCATCTTTTATTTATACAGCTTTCAAACCCCAGTTTTCAAAGCCTCTTTTTACACACATGATCTCATTCCATCCTTTGGAAAAGGCAGCTCACATTTCCTTATCCCCATTTTACAAAGTTGAGCTCAGGGGCTGACTTGCCAAAGAAACAAAACTGACCGTCTGTGGCTAGCCCAAAAGAGTGGACATATTTTAAAGATCACCTGAGAGAATTCACTGGGAGTACAGTGACATACCGACTATTTTCTTTCTTGAAAGTAAATTTTCCCCAATATGTCCACATATACAAAGCAATTATATAAAAGGATATTGGCTCCTCCGTTAAGAGTTGGGCTTTATTTTCACACCCTCCCTAAAATGACATAGTCAGATAGCAGGTTGGACCCAAGAGAGGACAAAGTTATAAACATTTACTGTGTCCAAAAAGCATCCTAAAATGAAACACTCCTTGACGGACTCCTTGGCAAACTCAGCATTGACCATACTCCCACTTACCCATAAAAATTTATCAAGTTGTGGTTTAGAAGCAGATTCAAAGTAAGCAGTCTGCAGAAAATATGCAGATTTACTTTTTTAATTAGCAAAACACAGACTTTACAGATCATCTCATTACTGTATTTAGAGGATAAATCTTAGAGTAAAAATGACTGTTTCTTGGCTTGAACCAAAATACGAGTTTTTTTTTTTATGTTTAGAAAACTTTATTGAAGAGCTTAGGAAATGATTAAAGTATCAATATTGAATCTTCAAAAGCTCCCCAGTACCGTCTATGACAGCTGCACAGTGATTTATGAATTTACGTTGTCTCAGGTTTTCTTAATGTTCACATCTGCCTTCCATTCTTTATAAATTCTTTTTGTGTTTATGTTTAAAAATAAATATACAATTCAAATATGTTCTGGGCAAGAATGGGTTATTTAAATATTGTATGCATGCTTTATTTGCACCTCTCTCCAGGTTCCACTAAAGCATATATTCTTTTAGGTACATGGGGACCGTATCATTAAGGCTAATGGTGGTTTAATCTAAGGAAAAAAAAACACATGCACACCAAAGAATATTTTTCAGTTTCTTGACAAAACACAAAAGGAAGGAAAATGATTTGACTGTTTTGTTCCAAGGGTTTTCAATTTTTTATGTAAGGTCAATATTGTAAAATCTGTTCAGATTTTTATAGAACCTGAGTGAATAAAATGCAGAGGTAAATCACTACTTTCTATTTAAAGCAAACTTGCTTTTTGCAAATCATATGACCTTTATTTAAAAAAAAAATAAGAAAGAAAGAAAGGAAAAACATGTTTTCCCCAGAAAACAAGCCAGTGGGTCCCTGTACCAGGCAGTCCAGAATAGGCGGGCAGGCTTCCTACGTGGACTTAGAGGGGCTCTCTGGTCTCTGCCGATGTGGCTGGCATGCCTGCTGTGGACGCCCAGTAAAACAGTGGCTCCGTACAATCAGAAGAAACAAGACTGATCTGACCATTACATCTTACGCAAGCTTTGAAGGAACTATCAAGTAGTAACAACTCAGTTACTCTTTGTGGCTTCTTTTTATTCTGAATCAATAACCTAGAAGTTATAGCCACAGCCCGTTATGCCTTCACTGATCCATCTGCTTCCCCACGAATACCTACTGAAGGAAAGGGATCAGGCAGCACGTGCTAAGATGTGGCGCTGCTTCTAAACATAATTTGTAGGAGGCAGGCAGGAAAGCCGAGTTCAGAGGTGCTTAAGTACTGAGTTGATTACTCAACTATGAAGAGATCTTTTGAATGCACACTTGATTTTTCACAAGTACAAGGTATCAAGACCTTCATTTTGACTTTATAAAAGTAGGCTACGATACACGAGTATCTAAAAGCGGCTGAAAAACCAAGACTGCATGCTTTTAAGCCTAAAAATAACTGGGGAGTGGAGCCAAACGTGAACATACATTTTGGCAGAAAAGTGATAAACACAAAGCCAAGCAGATAATACACTGAAGAATGAAGAAACCCCACATGATGGCTTATGCTGACTTTAAAACAAAGTGAAAATTTCAAACTTTATAAAGGTAAAACCAAATGCAGTTAGGTGTGTAGATCACCCCAAAAGAACCCAGGGCTATTCAAGTTGCCACAATGATCTTCTGAACTGTTAAAACATGATGTTATGCAATCAATCCGATACACCTTCAATTTCAGTAACTGATATAAATTTCTTACCATGATCTTAATTTTGGCATCGAAAATATTAATTTGCAGGTCAGAATCATAAAACTAATAATTCCATGTTAATTTGTTAATTTATGAGATAGAAAACATACAATCCTTAATTCTAAAAAGGCCATTTAATAACTTATCCCAATTACTCTTCCAGGAAGGAGCAGAAGAGAGAGGGTGTTTGGAATTGCATTAGAACACAATGTTTAGAACAATAAAAAACATCTGGAAAGAAAAATCAAGGGCCAATAAATACTCAGTCTACATAAAATACAGGAAACAGGAGAAAACACTGGAACTCCTTTGCTATACCATGGAGATGCATGGTAGCCCATGACCACTTCCTAGATTACTCTTTGGATACTTCATTCTATTGGCTTTAATTGCTTATAAAGTGTGCAATACAATTCAGGAGGATTTGTCTTTAACTTAGCTCTGAAAGAAGAATGAGTAAACTCTAATCCCAGGTAACTGTCGATCATTAGAGCAATTAAGAAGTTTCTAGTCTTGAAAATCTTTCACCCAAATCACCTGCTAACCTTTGGATCCAGGTTTCAGACTTGCAAACACTTTGGGGTTCTTAAGGGCAAGGGAGAGCTCATTGAGGAAGGAAATAAAGTGGGAGTCTCTCTCAGATTTCTTTGACTCAAAAATGACAACAAGGGTAAAGTGAGGTTCTGGGCGGGTTAGGAAGTAGGTGCTCTGAACTTTGTCATCATAGAAGTGGACCACTTTCTCCAAGCTGTTCAGGTCAGAAGTGCGGTCCGTCATGATCATGATGACATTGGGCCAGTGCATGACAGGCCTGTCGCTGGGCAGAGATACCACAGCCGGATACTGGTCCACGCCCTTAGGGGCCTCTCTGTAGGAATGGGGGTGGTGATAGCCATGACCCTGAAAGCTCTCAGAACCTCGGTTGTCAAAAATTAAGGACACATTGGCAGCATCATATTTCCTGATGAAGCTGGAAATCTTTCCAAAAAGGTCTGGGTTAGCTTTTGCAGTCAACGTTTTCATTTCTGAAGCAGTCGTTTGTCGGCTCAGTGCCTCGTGAAAGTAAAAGCTAAACTTGGCAAGGAGCATGTTTTTGAGTTTCATCAGCCAAAGGAAAAGGTGTGGGGGCTGCACGGCCTTCTGAGACTGCCCTCCAAACAGATGTTTCTTGGTCTCCCGCTGCTTCTCAAAGATCTGGCCCCAGGTCTGCAGCTTGGTGTGAGCACTGTGTAAGTTAACCAGAGATGGCAGGAACTTCCACTCAGAGACCTGGGCCTGGGCCTTCAGGAGATGACTCAGGACATCGACTTCCAGCTGGAAACTGCTTTCCAAAGGACTGAGGATTGGGTGGTGAAATCTAAAGAGGGAGGGGAATTAATAGAGATAAGTGGAAATGTTACTCCACTTGTAACACTGACGTTTTCTACCCTCAAAGAAACAATGAGGGCCGGGCGCGGTGGCTCA
>RJWJ010011092.1:0-45695 GCA_004363605.1 Indri indri
TGAGAGACTTTGCTTGGTAATCTAAATTCTCCCATATCTTACCCAAGTCCACCAAGGCTGTATCACCAGGAGCCTGCAAGAGTTACAGTGTTACTGGGCTGGGGCACCCCCTAGTGCTGATACAACTGCAGTGATCAGAGACTTAGATCACAACACTCAACTCCCTTTGACTACCTGGAAAGCCTTCTCAAGAAAGATGGGTCCAAATAAGTCATCTTGACTGTGAAGATTAGAATAACTAATTAACTCTTCAATCCTAGACATCAACGAACATCCACAAATTCAAGAACATCTAGGAAAACATGGCCTCACCAAATAAACTGAATAAGACACCAGTGACCAGTCCCAGAGTGATGGAGATATGTGACTTTTCAGGTAGAGAATTCAAAATAGCTCTGTTGAAGAAGCTCGATGAATTTCAAGACAACACAGAGAAGGAATTCAGAAACCTATTGTATTAATAGAAATTTAACAAAGACATTTAAATAATTTAAAAAATCAAGCAGATATTCTAGAGCTGAAAATTTCAATTGACAAACTGAAAAATGCATCGGACTCTCTGAACAGCAGAAATGATCAAGCAAAGGAAAGAATTAGTGAGCTTGAAGACAGTCTATATGAAAATACACAGAAGAGAAAAAGAAAAAAGAATAAAAAAGATTGAAACATGCCTATAAGATCTAGAAAATAGCCTCAAAAAGGCAAATCTAAGAGTTATGAGCCATAAAGAGGAGGTAGAGAGAGAAGATGGGGTAGAAAATGTATTCAAAGAAATAATTATGGAGGAGGAGTTCAGGATGGCTGACTAGAGACACAGGATACCCATCCTCTCTGGAGAGAAGAGCCAGGATTACAGGTAGAAGATCATGCCTTGAATAGAATATCAAGGAGAGAACACTAGAGTCTAATGAAGAGCTCATGGGAAACATCCTGTGGCATGGAACGAGAAGGAAGCAAGAGGCCAAAACAGCAGAGATTGGCTTGAGCCTGGAGGGACTCAGTATCTCAAGGAAAGTATGAATTAGAGAGTTTGGTGGTCCACATCCTTGCTGTGCACTGCTGCAATCCTAACCATGGGAGAATTCCTCTATTCAAAAGAACCCTGTCACTTGTGAGGGCACTGATTCACATACCACCAAAGGGCATTGCACAGATCTTGGAACTTGCATTGGGTTGCCTACCCCCAGCCCAGACCTGAGCAGTAGTGGCAGCACCACTGTGAGAACACGCTGGCTTGGGACTTTACCCTCCCCCAGGAATCAAGACCCTTGTGTCTCCAGATCCTGGGAGTTCCCACTGACATCCCCTGGTGTCTACCTGGAGAGCTGCAGCAAAGCAGCACTGGCCGGACCCAGGGATGCTTTGGAGGCTCCCAGTGCTCTACTCCATAGAGAGCGCTCCCCTCCCAGGGGGAACATAGCAGCATGCCAAAGAGGTGGCCCTGAGGACAAAGGAGGATGGAACTTACACTCTCCAGAGTCTAAGAGCTTTCTGCCTCCAGCTATGAAAAGTGACTCCACCACTAACAGAGACACAAGCTCTGTGCTCTACCACACCAGCAGAGAGTGAAATCCCCTCCCAGCAGATAGATTAAAGTCTTAAATGTAAGACATGAAATCATAAAAATTCTAGAAGAGAATGTAGGAAAAACTCTTCTGGACATTGGGCTAGGTGATAAATTTATGACAAAGCCCACAAAACCAAAAATAAATAAATTTATTTATTTATTTAAGTAAACTAAAAAGTTTCTGCACAGCAAAGGCAATAATTGACAGAGTAAATAGACAACCTACAGAACAGGAGAAAATATTCTGAAACTGTATATCTGGCAAAGGCCTAATATCCAGAATCTACAAAGAACTGAAAAAAGTCAGCAAGAAAAAAACAAATAACCCCACTAAAAAGTGGGGTTGTCTGTCTTTTCTCATGGTGATCTTTTACAAGGACAACAGTCATACTGGATTAGGGGCTTACCCTCTTCCAGTATAACTTCATCTTAACTAATTGTATCTGTGATGACCGTATTTCTAAATAGGGTTACATTCTGAAGTACTGGGGGGTTAGGACTTCAACAAATGAATTTTGGGGGACACAATTCAAACTATAACAACACTCAACAGTGTTTTATGGAAAGGATGGACATTCTGGGGGCAGTAAATTCTACTGTAGTAATAGTTCTATTGAGTTATATTGGCTGCAGTTTTCTGGGTCATGTTTGAAGCTCCATAACCAAAGACTACAGTCTGTAAAAAATTGTTTTCCTTGTATTCACACTTGAGGGGAGCAAAACTAGTGCTTCTCCATCCTAGCTGCCTGACCTTACAATAAAAAGATGAGGTTGCCAGGCCAAGAAAATATAAAGTCTCAAACATTGTGGCTTTCTATGTGTAATTCCAGCACCAATTCCCAACTTTGGATACCTTTCTCAATTTATAAACACTATCCGAGTTTGATTTTTTGAATAATTGCTACATGTGAATGTAGATAAACTAGTCTAAAACTGAAATAAAAATCTCTATCTTAATGTAAAAATCACCATCTTTTCTGTGATAAATAGTTCTTTTTCTCACCAGTGGTGATTGAGTCACTCTCCCCAAGAACTGGATCAAAAACTAGGATTTTGCCATTGATTGGGGGGAAACAGGAGGAGGGGTTTGGGCCAGTAGAAGCTTAGGAGGTTGCTTCCCATGGTCCTGCTGTGGCTCTGGGAGGGCTTGCGCCATCCTGTGGATGTGGAGAACTTCAACAGTGCGTAGAACTCCTATAGCCAAGAGAAGCCTTCTACTCAATCCTGGAAAGGTCCCTCTGAACCTCAGCTGATTGGCCTCTGCCCACAAAGACAGAACCTGCTTTGCCTTCCACAGCTTCTTGTTTATTCTTGAGTGAGAGATCCTAACCGCCAGATTTGAACAGGTGCTGGGAGAACAGAAACCCTGATTACAACCAACTTAAGGGATCTTAAAATAACCAAAGAGAGGAAGACCAAACTGAACATAAATAAAAAGTGACTAACCTGAAGGAAAAATGATGGCCTTCGATGGCTGAGAATTTGAAACAAGTAATGATGTGCAAATATTACTTAAATAAGTGTTACTTCTTTAAAAAAAATAATGAAAACTCTCAGAGATACAAGTTAGAGAATAACAACAAAAAATATACAAACTTCTAATGTAAAACATCAATAAAAATCTGAAAAGATATGCTCAATATCCTGAAAAGCAAATTACTACTATCATTGCAGGAGAGAGACGCAAGTGTCTAAGTAATCAGGACAGTGACACTACCTCTTCCTCATGGCCAATAATGTTGTCTCATAGGAACCAATGGCCTGAGAGTGGGAAAGGGATGATTCTCCAAGGTACCAGAAGAAGAGAGAAAATATGTGGGCAAGAAACACCACTATACCTTGATATAGTGGCTTGAGAACCTATCTCACAGTCCTATAAGAATGTATACCTAATACTGTGTATCAAAATAGTTTTTGCAGTGGTTAAACATGGAAATACAGTTGGCCTTTTGTATGTGCCGGGAATTGGTTCCAGGATACCCCTGGATACCAAAATCCATGGATGCTCAAATCCCTTATATAAAATGGCATATTATAGTCGGCTCTCTGTATCTACAGGTTTTGATCCTCAATTGCTTGAATCTGTGGAGAGAAAATCCATGGATTTGGAGGGCCGATTGTAATCTCAATGCCCATCAATGTGGAAATAGTTAGATACATTTTTGTACAACTGTACTCTGGAATATTATACAGCATTTAAAAGACTGAGTTAGAACCATATCCATTAATCCGGAGACATGACCAATATATACTGTTCGACATGAAAACAAGTCTCAGGCTTAAATGTTTTGTATGATACTTTTATGTAAAAATCTAAAAAGGGAGCCACTGGTATTTTTTATAGATCTTTGAAACTTATTTGTAACCTTGTACAATGAGTTCATAAAACCTATACAATTTAAATATTTTTGATTGAGACTTTTTAAAGCAATCTGAACATTACACTTAATTTTATGGAAGTCACTAGAATATTTTTTTCTAATGAGAACAATGTGATGAGATTTGTTTATTAGGTGATCGCTACAGAAATTATATGGAAGCAAAACAAGATTGACAGAAAGAATTGTTAGGAAACTATCATAGATATCCATGTGGTGGCAGTGGAGAAAGGGACAGCATTTCCCAAAGAAATATAATTTCACCCTATATAAATAAGTGTCACACACACATGAAAAAAAAAAAAAAATCAGTTCCACAGCCTGTGGCTTGAGCACAGAACACTTTCTTCCTAGAAAGAAGCCACGGGGACGAAGGTGGCTGACTGGATCCAAAGCCCTGGTTAGGTCACCCGAAGAGACTGATCAGATGAGCAGAAGCTGAAAGCCTGGTCAACACCAAAATTTGAGGAATGAAGAAATTGCCATATGCAGGGAAAAAGAACCGGGAGACATGTGCATAAGGAATCCAGGGCCAACAGTCTGGGGCAATTCCACAGAAATGGCACTCCTGACAAACAGCAGAAATGTGCCTCGTTTGCCAACAGAGAAGCCACTGCTGACCTTAGAAAGAGCATGTCCTGGGGAGTAGAGGATGTGGGAACCAAGGGGGAGCAGGTTAAGGAATGGATCTGAGTGGAAGGAGAAGAGGCAGAATAAATGAGCTAGCCTTTGAAAAATCCTGTTTGCGAAGAGGAGAGAAAGGTGTGGTATTAAATGGGGATATGGGATCAGGTAAAGTTGAGTTTGTTTTCTTATTAGTTTTAAGATAAGATAAACTTGATCCAAGACGCATATCCAGGTATTGTGAATCCTAAATCTTACATATGTCAGAAGGCTTCCTAGAAAAAAGATAAAGTGGCAACATAGAATTAGTTACCTTACACATAAGAAATGAACCTATAAAACTACTAGAATAAAACATTGAGGAAAAGCTCCATGACATTGGTCTGGGCACTGATTTTTTGTATATGATCCCAAAAGCAAAAACAGACTAACAGAATTACTTATATCAAACTAAAAAGATTCCTCACAGCAAAGGAAACAATCAACAAAGTGAAGGGACAACCTACAGAATGGGAGAAAATATCTGCAAACCATACAACTGATAAGAGGTTATTATCCAAAACATATAAGGGACTAAAATAATTCAGCAGCAAGCAAACAAGCAACCTTATTTTAAAATGGGCAAAGTACCTGGATAGAAATTTCTCAGAAGACATACAAAGGGCCAATAAGTATATGAAAAAAATGCTCAACATCACAACATCACTAACCATTAGGGGAATGCAAATTAAAACTACAATGAGATGTCACTTCACACCTATTACCACATACACCTATTATGGCTATTACCAAAGAGACAAAGATAAGTGTTGGTGAGGACATGGAGAAAAGGGAAGCCTTGTACACTGATGGTGGGAATGTAAATTAGTATAGTCATTATGAAAAACAGTATGAACGTTCCTCAAAAAATTAAAAAATAGAACAATCCAGCAATTCCACTACTAGAAATATACCAAAAGAAATGAAGTCAGTATATCAAAGAGATATTTGCACTGGCATGTCCATTGCAGCACTTGGCTACTATCAGTAGCCAAGATACGGAATCAAGCTGAGTGTCCATCAGAGGATGAATGGATAAAGAAAATATGGTATATACACACAATTGAATGCCATTCCACCCTAAAAAGAAGGCAATCTGATCATTTGTGACATCACAGATGAACCTGGAGTTAAAATAAACCAGGCATAAAAAAGAAATACTGCATGAACTTACTTATATGTGAAATATATACAGAATATGTATGGAATGCATATGAAATATATAGAAATAGTAAAATATTAGTTACCAGAGGCTGGGGAGTGGGAAGATTGGAGAGATGTTGGTCAAAGAACAAAACATTTCCATTAAAAAAGAGGAAAAAATTCAAAAGATCCATTGTACAGTATGGTGACTATAGATAATAACAATATATCGTATACTTGAAAATTGCTGAGAGTAGATTTTAAGTGTTCTTACCACAAAAAAGTAAGTGTGGGAGGTAATGTGTATGTTAACTAGCTTGCTTTAGCCATTTCACAATGTATACACATATCAAAACATTATATTGTATACCATAAATATATGTAATTTTTATTTGTCAATTTTAAAAATAAATAATAAAATTATTTATAAAGGTTAATATTTAGAATGGGAAATCAAATATAAATTTTAAAAAGCTGACAAATTCCATGATCAAATATCTAGAAAAAAATAATATTTTTATTATTTAATTACCTTGTATACCTCTACAATACTTTAACTCTATAATACCTATCTATAAAATAATACCTCTGTATATAACAATTCTAGGCTGTATATTCTTTGAACACTTCTGCATATGAGAATGACTTGTGTAATATTTTCTGCAGAGAGAAAAGAAAGATAATTTGGGGATTCCTTTTGTGTATCAGACATTCTTATGCATCGTATCAGATGTTCTTGGCCTCACCTATCTCTTGTAGTTCTGCAAGGTCTCTGTCTGACTTCATGCAGTACAGTATGACAGCTCCTCTCTTTCCCCAAGACCGAGGGCTTCCTTGTTGACACCTTCTCTGGGATTTTGTCAATGCCCAGAATCACACATGCCAGCTCAGAGGAGCACCCAAGGGCTGAACCTTTGACCAGTGAGAGTGAACTAATGAATAAATGGTCTCCATTTTCTCCCCACTGAAAGATAGTCTGGAGGTACAGTTGATAACTTCTTGGAGCCATAGTCCCAATGATATAGCAATGAGCCTCTCTAGGAGGCAGTCAGCTCCATAACAGGCATCTTCTCATCTGTCCCTCTTGGTCCCTCACTCCTGCTCTCTTGGCTTATGCTCCCTAATGAAATACTGTAGTAGCACATAAATCCTCTGACTCAGGCTAATTTTGGAGAACTCAGACTAAGATAGCATTGTTTATGTTTATTTTTTAATATTGATATATTAAATGTTTTTATTTTAGCTTTATAACTAGTTAGTAATATGATGTGAAGTTTACACTGCCAAATCGAAAAAGCCTTCATTAAGATTCTTGATAGCTATAAGATTTTAGAGTGTTTCAAGTTTTCTTATGTAGAAACTTGAATATTATATAAATTGTAGGAATTAATTAACCAGTTTCTTGACAATGTCCTTGTATAGTACCATATTATGAATTCTATTTTAACTCCATCAATGTCAGTATTTTGTGACAACTTTCTCTTAGCCATGTCCCAAAAATATCTGCAGCCACTTCAATGCCACTGGACATAAGAAGTGTGACCCAAGGGAAGTTGGTTTGGGAAGAGAGAGCATTGTTCTTGATCAACTTCTGTTAAAATATTTTACTGTGAAAAATTTTTAAATGTATAACCATGAAAAAATATTGGCCTTGAATATGGCATATGCAAGCTGGGATGCACTATTGAACAGAGTAGATATTGAGCATGCAAATACATGTATAGTGTGGTTTATACATGAATTACCTAGGGTAGTGGGAGGATGATTCACCTCTACTTGAGAGGGGTGTTCAGGAGGTCACACCTTTGTACGGGAGTGCCAGATTTTAAGAAAGGCCAACAGGTAGAGAGTTTATTTTGTGAACAGTTTGAAAGTGTAGAGTTTATTCCCAAAGGAAGAGGAGTTTCTGAGGGTGCATTGGTAAAGGCTGGCGATGAAGATATGACTGGGAGTTCCACCCAGGGAGGAGGACACACATGGCAGTATTGGAAGGAAAGTAGGGAAAGGAAGGCTGGATTGAGACAGGGTTTGATTTCCTGTGGTGACCAAGGATGACAGAAACCAGAGGCATGTATGCAGATAGAAACTCAAATACACATGAAATATGCCTTTCTTTGTTTCTTTTTACCATATTTACTTTGGATTCTGAGAACTCTGATTAGGAAGAGAAAAAGAATGCAATGGCAGTCCCTGGTTTTCTGGGTCTCAATGTCACATGGACATAAACCGAATATTTGTGGGACGTGGAAGGAAGTAGATGATAAGATACAGTATATTAAGAAAAATCAGCAATTTATGGCCTTGGCTGAGAGCCTTAAATAGATTGTTGGCAAAAGAATTGTTTCTGCACCCAAGCAGAGAGAGGGACAGTCAAGTGTGAGTCTTGATGAGAGAACTAACACGGCCTTCTAACCCCCATAAAGGCCAATTCTTAGAGGAAGGTGAGAAGGAGGATCAGTTCAGGTTCAAATGTAAGCCCAGAAGTAAGAAATGATCTTGGCTACAAGGAGGCCCAGTTTAGGAGAAGAATTTTGATGAACACCAACTCCTGCGTCTAGTATCTGCTGGAATCTTCACTGTAGTTATAGAATCCAAGATTTACAGATATAAATGTGACCAATTCCACTTCATTAAGTATCAACTACTTCTTTGAAAAGTAAAAAATATGAATTCAAGGTAATAGTAACAACAAAATAATATACAAATGCAAGTTAGTGAATTTGTTTTCTCAAACTACTTTGAAACTCAGTGACTTATTTTTTTCAGAATCACTAACAAAATTGGCAGGACTTTCTCCTTGTCATTTCTACCTTGTAATATTTTTAGTAAAAGAGCTGTTACTTAGCTATATTCAAAATTCGGGGGGAAAAAAGTAGTAGTCCTTTAGCTTTTATAGTGACAGAATTATATAAGTAAACATCAGACCACTTCAGTGGTCAGTACAGTTCAAAACACCCAGCCTTGGCAAATTTGGAGGTGAGGGGGTGCCCTTAACATTTTAAAAGCTGCCTGAAATTTATCTAACCTAATCGTTCTGAAATATTTCATATGTGAGATAATCGCACTTTTCAGACTGTGATGGTTTAAATTACTTCAAAATTGGATTATACACAGCCATCATGCCCTGAAAGAGTTAATTTACTACTTAAAGATAATCCAGCTACTTTCAAAGAGGATTAGTTAGCTCACCGGCTTCAAGTGGATAAGTGTGCAATAGCAAATACTAAGGCCCACATGAAAATGCAGAAATACCAAACAGGGGAAAAGACACACATTGCTAATCTCTGACTCTGAACAAGACTGAGGAGCAATTGTCTGGTCACACCAGCACACACACAGCCACAGTCCAGGCTGGCACTCCCTTCTGACACAGAGAAGGAAGCAGCCTGGACACTCGATACCAGATGAAAGCAATAACGATGTTTCTCTCTGCACGGTGCCATTCCTCAGCAATACCCCAAACAGTTCATGCACAATGAACCAAAGGAGCATGATCATGAACTCACAGGATACAAATAATTGCTAAAATGCTCTTTTACCCAGTCATCATGTAAGTGCTGGCTCACATGCCCAGAGACCCAGATTGAATGGTACAGTGAGCTTCAAATGCTAATTAAGCTATTTGGCATCTCTTCGCATTCCCTTTTGGATTTCTTTGTTTTCTTTTTCTGCTTCTGTTTTTTAACTGGATAGGTGTGGGTAGGGGGAAGTGGAAGAGAGACAGAATATGTGTACATTCATGCATAGAGTACCTGCAGATGTTAAATGATATCAGGAATAGCTAGAAGTATGGTTCAAAACACCCAGCCTTGGCAAATTTGGAGGTGAGGGGGTGCCCTTAACATTTTAAAAGCTGCCTAAAATTTATCTAACCTAATCGTTCTGAAATATTTCTTGCAAAGCTGATGTTCTCCATCTTTTTATCTTCTTCTTACCTTCAAATAGCAGAGCTAAAATCTAGAAATAGCAAAACATCTGTCTAGAATTAAGCACCTACTGTGCGCCAGGCACTTGAGATATATCAATTATTTCTGCCATGGTTTGAATGTTTGTCTCTTCCAAAACTCATGCTGAAGTGTAATTGTTATTATAAATATATTAAGAGGTCAGACCTTTAAGAGTTTTTTGGGTCATGAGGGCTCTGCATTAGACTAGTGTCATTACTGAGGGAGTGGGTTCACCCTTTCTAGCACGCTCTATTGCATTCCCCCTAATCTTCCACCATGATAGGAGACAGCAAGAAGGCCCTTTCTGGATGATGGACCCTCAGTCTTAGACTTCCCAGCCTCTAGAACTGTGAGTCAATAAATTTCTGTTTATCATAATTTATCCAGTCTCAGGTATTCTGTTATAGCTACACAAAACAGTCTAAAACAAATCCAGATAAAAATTCTTGCTTTCGTGTAGTTTAGGTTTATAAACTCCACATACTGGTTTATGTTCTAATGGGGACAGATGATAATAGCAGCATTTATTGAACACTTCCTTTTTATTAGATTCTGCCCTGAGCACCTTATACTCTCTCGTTTCTTCTCCAAAGAAATTTTAGGTATTATTATTTCTATTTTACATATTGGAAGACTAAATCTTAGAGCAACTAAAGAACTTGCCCAAGTGAGGCATCCAGAGTCCAAGACTGAGGTTTTTCTGACACTTATTCTACAATTAACTATGGACTTCTTACTATATACCCAAATCCATATTTAATTCCATGAGAGATACAAAGGGACATAGATATGAACTGTAAGGTTTTCAACTGAAAACTTTATCCAATATTAAATAATTACATGCACAGTTTATAGGGCAATCAATGTAACCAAAGCACAGAGAAGATAGAAAAATTATGGGAAATGTAATCAAGAAAGTTTTTCTGGAAGATAAGATTTGAAATGGGCTTTGAAGGATGGGCACAACTTTCACAAATCAATGGCCTTTCCAAGTTGCCCACCTTCCTTAACAGCCATGAAGCGTTTTGTTTGGGTACATCTGATTTTGTGATTGAACATAGTGTTCCAGTGCTCTCTTCTTGTTGAAGTTCATTCTTTTGATTTTGAAGCATTATTCTCTTCTATCCTGAGAACTTTATGTTTCATATGCACATTTTAGGTTTGCTGCATTTGCCCCCATCAATCACAACTTTCTTTAAATTCTTTTGTCCTTTGACTCCCAAAGCACTGTGATGTTCATGGACCATGTCTTCCCATCTCCCTTGGCTAGCTCTTTAGCCACTTATCACCCTTAAATGTCAGTGTTCCCCAAGGTTCCTTCCATTCTGATTTTTCTTTCTTTTTTTTTAATTTCAGAGTATTATGGGGGTACAAATGCTTTGGTTACATAAATTGCCTTTGCACCACCCCACAAGCGTGCCCATCCCCCAGACAGTGTGCACTGTATCCGTTAGGTGTGGATTTACCCATCACCTCCTCACCCTTCCCACCTACCCGACACCCTGTGAATGTTATTTCCCATATGTGCACATTAGTGCTGATCAATTAGTACCAATTTAATGGTAAGTATGTGTGGTGTTTGTTTTCCCATTCTTGTGATACTTCACTTAGAAGAATGGGCTCCAGCTCTATCCAGGATAATACAATAGGTATTAATAGTTTATCATTTTTTTAATGGCTGAGTAGTACTCCATGGTATACATATACTACATTTTGTTAATCTACTCCTGTATTGCTGGGCCGTTGGGTTGTTTCCACATCTTTGCAATTGTGAATTGTGCTGCTATAAACATTCGAGTGCAGATGTCTTTTTTATAGAAAGTCTTTTTTTCCTTTGGGTAGATACCTAGTAGTGGGATTGCTGGATCAAATGGTAGTTCTGGTTTTAGTTCTTTGAGATATCACCATACTCCTTTTCATAAAGGTTGTACTAGTTTGCAGTCCCTCCAGCAGTGTATGAATGTTACTATCTCTCCATATCCACACCAACATTTGTTGTTTTGGGACTTTTTGATAAAAGCCATTCTCACTGGAGTTAGGTAATATCTCATTGTGGTTTTGATTTGCATTTCCCTGATGATTAGAGATGTTGAGCATTTTTTCATTTGTTTCTTATGTTCTACAAATTATTCATGAATTATCCCACCCAATCTCATTACCATAGCTACACTATACACATCTTAATGATACCTCTCCTAAGATCCACTAGACCCAAAAGGACATCAACAAGAGATCCCACAAATACCCACATAGCAAATACAAAATAGAAATTGTTTATTTTTGTTCCTCTCACCACCGACCCCTCCATAAACAACAATGTAACATGCATTAAAAACAAAACAAAAACACACACTGGAGGTTTTATTCATTTATGCCCTATCTCATAAAATGGCATCACCACCCATCTAATCACTCAATTCAAAAACCTGGGAGTCATCAAAATATTCACTCTTGCATCACTTAAGACATTAATCAAACTTTATCTATTCTACTTAATATGGATAGACTCTGTTCCTACTGATGCTACTTCTGCCTTTGTCTATTCAGACAGCAATACTTTATTTTCCTGAAGAGAATTTCTCCTCACCAGTCTTTCCTAACTAGTCACTTTCTTCTTTAAAGTATGTAATGTAAGCTGTTACCAGAGTGATTATTCTAGAACAGATGTCATTCCCTAGCATTCCTCAAGATTCATCAATAAAATAAGCCCAAACACTTTTTCCATGTTATATAAGGCTTTTATTACCTAGACTATGTTAACTTCTCCAGTTTCAATTACCACCAAATTATATTACTAGAAAGTATTTTAAAAAAACAGTACTTTCATTCTTCTTATCACTGCACATGTTTTTACTCTATAGTAAATATAGTCTATAGTGCCCTTCATCTGTGGTCTGTCTGGTAAAATTTTATTCAGTCTTCAAGGTTGGGTTAAAGCATAATTTTCTCTTGAAACCTTTGCTGACTACCAACTTATCCCCACCTCAGGAAGAGTTGATTATGTTTTTAATGCTGTTACTCTACCCTATATATTATTCATTTGCAGTACTTACCAAAATTATTGTAAATCGCTGCTTTTGTGTCCAAGAATTCAATTAGATTGTGAATGCCTATTATTAAGGAACATAATAGGAATTATTCCATTTATTGGTAAACTATTATATATCAAGCAAAGTACTAGGATGTCGTCCATGGAGTCCAGGCAAACACTGAGTGGGTCCTAGAAATGATATATTTCACTAGAGTAACAGAGAATATGAGGAGGGAAGCAAAGGGTCGAAGCCAAAAGGAAGGTCCTGATTATCAGGTGGGTAAAAGTATAAGCATGGTCAAGCAGGCAGAGTCAAGAAGACTGAACAAGGCATAATATGAAGAAGCATTTCATCACAGAGGCCAGTAATAATCCAAGGGTGTTGGAAGCCAGTTTTATAGGTGGTTCTAAGCACATAGGGCAGAGCCATGACTTGGGGATAAAAGGCACCTGGTAGTCCTGATACTCTTTCTCCTTGAATACCTCGAGAATACCTGCATAAAGATAAACAGGAATTGTCCCCTCTCATGTTTCAGAGTTTTTTGAGGATTAAACCTTTCCATACCACCTATCCATAACATTTCTCCAGACCACTCCCTAGTCTAAAAGCAGCATAGGACAAGAATTTTCTTCCCCATATACTCTAGTTGGTCATCTCTACTTTCAATTCAGATGAAGAAAGTATATAAGATACATGGTGGGGTTCAAGTTGTTGAGCTTAGTAAAAAATAATTAAAATAACACTTATTCATTCAACAAATACTAACAGAATTATCAACTATGCCCCAGCACTGTTCTAGACACTTAGAATAAATCTAAGAAAAAAAGTAGGCTAAGGTCCCTGCTTTTATGGCATATACAGGAAAACGTGAGGCATCCTACAATAAACAATAGACATGATAAAAACATAAATTATTTAGTGCTGTGAAAAAGGAAAAGCAGAACATAACAAAAGCCATGAGGAAAGCTGGGAAAGCAAGGAGGGGAGGCCATTTTAATTGGTGGCCGGGGCAGGCTCCAACAAGAAAGTAAAATTTGGGTAAAGTCTTAAAAGATTAGAAGTGCATGTGCAAGAGAAGGAAAAGCTACTGGTACATAGCAAGAGAAATTATGATGTCTTTGTTATAGTGAACCTGGGAAATAGTCTTTATAATTATAGCAAAGTTGAGTGCTTCAGATCTAGACAGAGAAAAGTCGTATCAGACTTTTTTCTTGATGGTACTTGCAGAAAATGGTGCTAGTTATCAGAAACCTTGTAATAATACTTGATACCTTAGAAACCTCTTGGATAACCCGTAATACCTTCCTATTTTGATCAATCACCATGTCAATATGATGCTGGCACATTCAGAGGTAAAAGCCCCAATAACTAAGGAAAAGGCTGACTTATTTAAATAAGGAAGGGGACTCACTTTATAGAAATTTGACACTTCCTCAGAATGCTCCTAGTAACCCTCTTGGCACACTCAGGTTACACATTCCAAATGGCCAATGACTATCAGAGATTGGTGGTTGGCAAGATACATTAAAAATAAATAGCATAGAATTAAAACATACTACTAAATAAAATCACTTAATCACAAAGGAAGACATTAAGAGAGGAAAAAAAGAAGAACAGACCTACAGAACAACCAGAAAACAAGTAACAAAATGACAGTAGCAAACCCTTACCTATCAATAACAACATTAAATATAAATGGATTAAATCTTCTGACTAAAAGAGGTTCAGTGGCTGAATGGATCCAAAAAAAAAAAAAAAAAAAAGACCCAACTAGATGTTGGCTACAAATAAGTCACTTCATCTGTTATATAAAGATATACATAGACTAAAAATGAAGGGATGAAGAAAGATATTCCATGCAAACAGAAACCAAAGAAGAGCAGGAGTATCTATATCTAAATAAATAGACTATATATCAAGAATAGTTAAAAAAAAAAAAAAGACAAGAAGGCCATTATATAATGATAAAAGGGTCAATACACCAAGAAGATATGGCAATTTGCAATATACATACACCCAATACTAGAGCACCTAAATATAAACAATCAAATATGAATAGACCTAAAGGGAGAGATTGACGGCAATACAATAATAGTATTTATTGCCCCACTTTCAGCAATGGACAGATCATCCAGACAGAAAATCAACAAAGAAACATTGGAGTTAGACAGTACTTTGGAGCAAATGGACCTAACAGGCTATCAATACAGAGGCTGTAAATACAGAGCATTCCATTCAACGGCTACAGAGTACACAATCTTCTCAACGTCACATGGAACATTCTCCAGAATAGTGCTTAAGTTAGGTCACAAAACAAGTCTTAACAGAGTTTCGAAAATTGAAATCATATGAAATATTTTTTCTAAATACAATGAAATAAAACTAGAAATCCATGTCAGAAGGAATGTTGGAAACTGTACAAATACATGAAAATATTCCTGAACAATGAATATGTCATTGAAAATATTGAAAAGAAAATTTAAAAATTCCTTGGGACAAATGAAAATGGAATCCTAACACACCAAAATCTATGGTATACAGCAAAAGCTGTTCTAAGAGGGAAGTTTATAGCAATGAACACCTATATCAAAAAAGGAGAAATATCTCTATATTTCAAGTAACAAATAAAATGAGAACAGCTAAACTCAAAATTAGTAGAAGGAAAGAAATAACAAATATCAGAGAAGAAATAAACATAATAGAGATTTTAAAAATACAAAAGATCAACAAAACAGAGTTGATTTTCGAAAAGATAAACAAAAGCCAGAAAACCTTAGCTAGACTAACCAAGGAAAAAAGAGAGAAGACTCAAATAAATAAAATCAGAAACAAAAAAGGACACATTATAACTGATACCACAGAACTACAAGGATCATTAGAGACTGGTATGAACAACTACATGTCAACAAATTGGAAAATCTAGAAGAAATATATAAATTGCTGGACACATAGAACCTATCAGGACTGAATCATGAAGAAATAGAAAAGTTGAACACGACAATAATGAATATTGATTACAGCAGTAATACTCTACCATCAATGAAAAGCTCAGGACCTGATGCCTTCACTGCTGAATTCTACCAAACATTTAAAGAAGAACTAATACTAATACTAAGAACTAATACTAACTCAGGTGGGGAAAAGGTAATATATGCAACCTAAACATCTGTACCCTTGTAATATGCTGAAATAAGAAAAAAAAAAAAGCAAATCTAAGGTGGAATCTTTCAAGAGGCTCAGGTATATGAAGCGCCATAGGTGGTATTTTGATTTTCCAGGTTTATTCTTTTCCCCTAGATTCTGTTCTGCATTTTCCTATGTGGTTCCTATGTGGTATGGGCATTTAAGGATAATATGTTTTGAAGTGGTAGAGTGGCAGGGCCATTGTGTATCTGGGACTACATCTGTGCTGACGTCATAGCCCCCCTCCTCGTATTTGGCCTTTAGGAGTACTTTGGTCAAATGATTCTGATTTTTCTTCAAGAGTTGCTGGGGGAATATGTTAGAATTAATTTGCTTGGACTTCTTGGAGACATATGTCAGTCCCAGGGGAAGTCATGGGAGCATGAGCCTCAGCAGGCAGGAACTTTTCCTGTCATAAGTGGGTTCCGGTATCTTCTTTCACTTGGGCCTGCAGCATGAGGCACATCGCCTCTGGCACTAACCAGTTGTCCTCTGGACCTGCCTAGAGGTAGCCAAATTTAGGAAATCAGGGCAACATGGATTTGGATCTTAGCTTCATCTCTTTTTAGCTATGTTACTTTCCATAAGTTATTTAACCTCTCTGAACTTCAGTCTTCTACTCTCAAAAACAATGGAATGATAGTGCCTATCAATAAGATTATTTTATTCAACTAATATTTATTTAACACCTCCTTTGTGCTGGTCTCTTAACTAAGTACAGGGAATTTAGTGATAAATAAAATAGACATAATACTACCTCTGCATTTATAGATTTTAGAGTTTAACAAGAAGTACACAGAGTAAATAAATATTTACATGTGAAGTTTTCAAAAACAAACAAGTTTCAGAAGATACAGAGTCACATGAAAAAGACTCAATCTATTCCAGAAGGATTAAGGTAGTGTTGTTTAAGACTTGGAGGAGGAACCTTGCAAAGGAGATAGGGAAGAAAGATGGCAAGTAATAGAATATTTCAGGCAAAGCCTAGAAGAAAGAGACCTCATAGCCCAACACAGGACAGGCACAAAGAAAGAGTTAAATGAGTCTCGGCATTTTTATAGGGTTGGATATCATTATCAGCCTCTCAAGGTGGCATTTTTAAGACTTAAATGCCATATTAAAAGGAGAAATTTGCACTTGTGGTTAGTCTCAGTCAAAAAGAGCTTTCTTTTAAAATAAGAGATGAACTGAAATCCCCCATTCAAGTATAGGTATTTTGCTGTGTGAAAATATAGCCCCACTACAATGTTGCAAATGCTTGTATCTGTGATTAATATACAGATCCAAGGCATAAAGGCAAGGCAGCATGATCAGACATAGTCAAAATAGCAGAAACACTGAGAGCAGAGAAAAAGCCATCATCACAGATTTCTGATATCTTCCTGATGGTTGTCACCTTATAGTTCAATTTTTACTTCAGGGACTTGCAGAACTGAAATAACAACTTTTGGCTGAAATATACACATTATAAATCTAATTGGGACCAGAGAATTACCTTGTGGGGCCAATTTTCATCTCTGTAAAATTGTAATCCAAAAATTACTGTTGACCACTTTGCTACGCCTGAAAAACTTGAGATGGAATTGGTTTGAATACAAATAATGTTTGTAAGTTAAAGAGATTCACAGCACCCGAGGTAAGATTTACACATATTGGTACACTGACATGTTATTAATAGTTAAATTTTTCAGATTTATCCAAAATAATGGTTCATTCACTTATTAAATGCTGAAATATCAATTTTATTATTAATAATTGTTCAAATATTTATGAAATTAAGTGCTATATTCACCACCCTTCAAGATTTATGATTATATTATCAAAAAATCAAACACTTTATAGACCATTACTTTTTAATAATGAGGTAATAGTTAAAGTCAATATCAATAAAACTCCCCATCGTCTTCAAAACTAAGGGGTACTTAGGGGCTGTGACTGTGGTAGCTACTGACCCTCCATACTCAGGTGGAAAAGAATTGCCCAATAACTCCATCAGTGTCTCTAGAATAAGCCACAGGAAGGCCAAGAGGTCAATCTCATGTTCCAGGGTGAGGATGGGAACCAGCACCACCTAGCCTTCAATGACAACCGCTGGCTGACATCTTCTGCCCTTCCTTTTCTTGCCAGCCAAGGGCACCTTCTCACTGCCTTCCATGGGCTCAGGTTCACCCATCAAAATTTGAGGCTTGCTCATAAATTGGGTAGGAAATTAAAAAAGACTCTGAGATCTATTAACACTGCTGGTTCTCTAGACTGTAACTCAGACCCCTTTCTGCCAGAATCCTAGACTCAGGTTCTAATCTTGCTCCTACACTTTGCCTAAGCTTCTGATAATTTATTCCCCAGTTTTACCTTCTGGGTCCCAGTCCCACTGGTTGACACTCAGATTCTAAGCTTTATACACACCAGGCTGGGTTTGTATGTCTTAGCTAATCTCCCTGAACCTGACCTCAATCCCACCTTCTGCAGTGTCTTGATGCTGTCTATCTCCTTCTCTCCACGTACAGTGTCACAGCCTTGGCTCAAGCCACAGAGCAGAAATTCTCAGACCCTTTCACTCCACCACCTTCCATTTCCCCAGCCCAAAGGGAGTGCTGCTAACTGAGAGGACTGAAGTTGAACACTCTGAAGAGGATACATTTCCTAGTGGAAGAAGGCCACGTCCAAGTGTGTGTGTGTTTTTTTTCTCTTCTACTATTTCTTAATCCATGCTACTTGTGTGATAAAAGGATCAGGCCCTTCCTCAAAGTAACCACTGATATGTTTCTCTTTCTTTTTCCACAAACACATCCAAACCTTAGCTTTACAAAGAAGGAAGCTCCTCTTAGATCTCAGGTCCAACTGTTTTGCTCCATTCCAGCTTTGCTAGAGCTATGCTTTGCACACTAACTCAGCCATGAAGTAGGACACTAATTGCCATTCTCTAAATGTTACCTGTGGACATACTTCCCTTGAGATCTTTTCTGGGGAAGGAGTGATTAGCTGGACTTGATTTCTTAAAACGTTGCTTCATATAATCCCGTATGTGTGTAGCTAATCAAATCTTACTAGCTTTTTAAGACTGCCACTTTGTTCTATTGATCCAATTCTTACCATCAAATATTCATTTTATGTTAAGCTATGTAGATGAGATTGCACTAGACTTCATGTTCCTAAATAAAAACACAGAGTTCTTTGGCAGCTCCATGGGTTATACAACCTACTTAAGGCAAAAAGTGGCTGAAACCAATACTCTGCAAACTTTCACTAAGAAAATGTTCCCACCCTTACATACCCACACCAGAATGATATCTTCAAGGTTGAAATAACAAGCTCATGTTCTCATATACTTTTGCACACATTTCTGAGGAAGGAAAAAATAATAAGCCCCTTGTGGGTTGGATTGTTGTCTTTTTTTTTTTTTTTTTTTTTTTTTTTGAGACAGAGTCTCACTTTTGTTGCCCTGGCTAGAGTGAGTGCCGTGGCGTCAGCCTCGCTCACAGCAACCTCCAACTCCTGGGCTCAAGCAATCCTACTGCCTCAGCCTCCTGAGTAGCTGGGACTACAGGCATGCGCCAGCATGCCCAGCTAATTTTTTCTATATATTTTTAGTTGTTCGATTAATTTCTTTCTATTTTTAGTAGAGATGGGGTCTCGCTCTTGCTCAGGCTGGTCTCGAACTCCTGAGCTCAAATAATCTGCCCGCCTCGGCCTCCCAGAGTGCTAGGATTACAGGCGTGAGCCACCGCACCCGGCCTGGATTGTTGTCTTATACTTCTCTGTCTCTTTCCAAGAGCAAAAGACTGTGTATTCTTTCAAATATTTTTTGAATAAAAATGGATAAAGAACCCTAGCAAGACAGATTAATATTCTTGAAAACAAAAATAATTAGGTGGCAGTAGGCACTTCCAAGAATTACATATGAAAACATCAAACCCGAACTCTATGTGGGTAATTATAAACACTATTGCCCTCTGGTACCTGGTTTGTGGTAGTCTCAGTATTGTTACGAGCAAACCACAGTGTAACCAGCTGTCTAGTTCACAACGTCAGTGGGCTCAGGGTTAAGCGATATTACAAGTGGGTCTCCCAGGGTAAATTTACATATATATTCAAGAACCACAATTGTGTGAAAACAAATTCCTATAGACATGCATTCTCTTGGTTGACTGAAAATTATTATTCATCAAAGATCAGTATTTCTAATCATTAGAGAGGTCAAGGCAAATCATGTCATGCTTTCATCCTGTAACTTGTTATACAGGTGTGATTTCACAAGCATGAAAATAAGGAATTAACATGACCTAGAAGTTTCATAATCAATAGACCTACGAGCTTAAATATTAGAAATAGTAAAAGACTGAAAATTTCCATGGGGACAGCCACCAAAAGGGGAGTGAGCACAGGAAAGCTCCATCTACCTACCTCGATTATGATTGCTTCCTGTCAACAAACATGTGAGTACCTGCTACAAACCACATGCTGTGGCTGAGAGCTGAATGGATTCCATAGAACTCAGAACTGAAGCCAAGGTGATTAGTCACCCTAGACTGTGAATAATTCCTGCCCTCAAGGCAATTACAGTTTAGGAGATAAATCAAACGTAAATAAAAAACCAAATGCTATCAAATTAGTTAAGGAAACAAGTACAATAGAGAAACAAAATAGAAGTACCAAGGAGAAGCCTCTAGTTCTCAACCCTGGATGCTCACTTGACTTCATTTTTTCACTAGTTGAGTAAGCTGAGGACCAGAACATAAAATTATTTACCCTAAATTCCCCAGAGATTCTGATTTAATTGGCTGGGGTGGCAATTGGGCATGGGTATATCTTTTAGGTGCCACAGAAGACTCTAATATACAGCCATGGTAGAGAACTACCGGGATAAACCCAGCCATGAAAAATGGAAAGATATGATCAGGTGAATGGGACAAGGGAGGGGAAGGATTTCTCACTTTAGAGGAAACAATATGTGCAAATGTACTGAGGCAAAACAAGCATGACTTTTCGTAATATTAATACTAAGAGCAGTCCAGTGTAGACGGAGCGTAAGAAACTGAAGGGAATATAAGAGATGTGGCTGGAAGGGTAATTGAGATCCAGATGTTGAAGGGCTTTGAAAAACATTTTCAAGACTATGACAAATTAGAAAGTCCATGTCTATATAAAGGGTGCAGGCACAAGTCTGCTTCAGCCTATTGTTGCCATTTGGGAATATGAACCCTGCATCATTAGATGATTATATTTAAATGAAGGGAGGAGGGAGAAATTCTTCAACTTTAAAATTAAGTCTTCCAATATTTACATGTTGGCTCCCAATGTTGTACAAGCCAATCAATACATACCTATAGTTTTAGTCCCAGGGAAATACTTGGGGTTCCAGGAGGGAGCCAGGGAGAGAAAAGGATGGGAAGAAAGACAATAAGGGAAAGCCAGAGAGGCCAAGGAGATGGTGGGAGGCGAGAGTGCCACATACAGCGACATAACAGGGAAAAAGTTATTTGCAGTGGTGTAGCGGAAGGAATTTTAACAACAAGGATCTCCACTGTCTAACTCAAAATTTATTCTCGTTGTACATGAGAAGACATTCTAACTGGCAAGGAATGGATTCCGATGGCTCTTCATTAAGGTGGAAACATGAGCTCTGGAGTCGGAAAGACCTGCATTTAAACACTCCCTCCACCTTGTACAAACTGTATTACCTTACAGCAAATTAATTGACTTTCCTTCGTCTGTAAAACATAGACCAAAACAGTATTGATTGCTTATTTTTTATTGTTTTTTATTTTGTTATAAATATCTATTATAATTTGTATTTTGTTTTGAAGATTAATCGATATAATACACAATGAATATTAGCACAGTTTATGGCACATTTTAAGCATTTAGCGAATATTAGTTATGTCTGATATTACCAAAGAAGTTGCCATAAGGACAATGGACATCAGATGTGTTTGAAAGAGGTTAAGCAGGAATAATTTAAAGACCTCGATTAATTGAATACGGCTGTTAAGGGGAAAGTGGAAGAAGCATCCCTCCCAGGTTTCCTGCAAGAACAACTGAGTAGATTGGCGGGTGGGGCAGGGCAGCGACTTGTATTATAATGAAGAATAGAGGATCAGGACTGGTTTTGTTATGAAAATGATGTGCTCAGTTTTAAAATTTGTCCCTGGGAGACATTAAGATGGTTTCCAGTAGGCAGCTGGATATTTATATCTAGAGCTTGGAAGAGAAAATTAGGCTGGATATGTATTTCTACAATTAATCAGTAGACAAATGGCAATTAAAGCCGTGGCAATGGATTAGCTCATGAAAAACAAACTGTATAGACAGAAAAGAAACGATAGTCAAGCACAAAGACTGGAGAACAAAAAAAAGGCCAATGTGTTTTTTACTTAGAGAAATGGAGTTAAGATGAGATGAAACTGGGCTGCCAAGGGTCATGGCTGTGGATACAAGGGACAGACATCCCCATGTTAGAAAGATTAGGGGAGCCCGCAGCAAGCCCTCCTCTCTTGGACTCAGAAGGGATGAGGGTAAATGTCTACAGTGGTGCTCTGAGCTGGGGGTGGTTAGGGCTGGAGATGGCATCTATCCTGATAGAAGAGAACAGAGCTGAGGAGTGAGGGATTGAACCAAGCGAAGAGGAGTAAGCCTGGTTACGGATTTACAGTACTCTTGTTTTTTCCCTTGTGTTGCCCTTAATCTTTAATAAAGTCTCATTCGAACATTTTATCCTTGTGTCACCTCTGCTACATGGTAAAAATCTATTGTCTGGTGATGTTCAGGCCAGTATTAAAGCACGTCTCCCTTCCCTCTCTCAGCTTAAGTCACTCTACCAACAGGGATCAGGGAGAGAACCATAAGGGAAAGAGCAACAGCTCATGGAATAGCTTCCCAGCAGACTCAGGTACCAGTGTTCTTTTAAGCCATCAAGTGATTCCAGTAGGCCCCCAAGGTTGAGAATCCTGGTGTAGGGGAACTCAGTCCACCGATCAGCCTGGACACCATCTCTAGTGCCAGGAATGGTGTCACGTACACCACATGTACTAAAAATGGAAGAGGGGTTGTTCCCTAAAATAAATTTGAGGTATAGTTACTAAAAGAAGCAGAGATGGATAACAGCTGGTAAAAACAGAAGCCTGCTACCTACCACACAGGCCACATACCTCATCCTCACGCTCACTGCCAATGTCTTTTGTTGCAAACCTTGCCATGTTTTCACCTCCCTACAAAAGAAGGTCATGGCTCTTCCACGTGTACAGCTCTAAGTGTTATAGGGAACATTATGCTAAGTGAAGAAAAATATAAAGGATGCTTGAGTAACGGAATCATCATTCTTTTATACTGAAGACAAATAAAAAGGAAGTCAGTAGTGCCGAATAAAGCCTGGAGCTGTAGCGAGGAGATGGGATATGGGGAAACGGAAATGAAGAAAAAGCCAGGAAAGTGTCACAGCTCCTCTGTATATTTTTATGGAGGTCAGGCAAAGTATACTTCAGACTTATTTAGGAATATTTAGCTGCCGTTGTTCCTGCTAGAAAAATTACTAGCAGAAAGATACAGCTATTAAGGGGGTTGGGTTGGAGATACATACTAATACTAGGATTCTGTCTCCTCCAGGCTGAGACCATGCAGAGAAAAATTCCCAGACAGGCCTTTAATCTTTGCAACGCAGTATGCTTCAGGAATTTCCACTTATTGTTCCACATGTCACTAAGCTGCCCTCGGGCGTGCAATGAAGCCCAGCTTCCACACATATGTTTTGGTGCCAGTAATGCCACACATTCTGCATAATTATAAGGAACATCCATCTTTTGTCTGTGGCCCAAAACGTTGTGGTTTGAATATCAGGCAACCCTATGGCAGCTTAAAATTTTCATGGTTTGGGAAGAAAAATTCTAGGTGATCCCTTGGAATGCAAGGCAAAACATTCTTATATTTCTCCTCTGTGGATTAGGTTCTTACGGGGCAAGTCACGCATTTCAGGTCTCCACCCTGTCTCAATGCTTGAGTTTTCATGTTGGAAACAAAATAACTATTTCCCGTAAGTGGCAATCCAGGCTAGAATGTGAACTAAATATTCTAGAGACCAGTCTTATACTACTTAGCTTGCCAACCATGTTGGTGACATGTTTTAAGTCAATGACATTCTCTACAAATTTTTGCTCACCTACGAAATACGTTTGGTAGTGAGGGACTTCGAGATAGTAGTTAAGGAACATTGTGGTAAATGTTAACTGTAAAGGCTCTTACCTGATGTTAGTAATGAGAGCTCCCAAATTCTTTAAATATTTTTCAAAAATATAAGTGGTTTCTAAGAAATAGCTGAACATGGTAATATGACCTAAAGTTTCTTGTATCTGTCTTTGAAATGAACACATCTATACTTATATTTATTTATTTTAGAGAGGGGCAATCACCCCTTTGGCAGTCTGATTAAAGCCTATGGACTCCATTGCAGAATACTTTTTTCAAAACAATTAGGAAATGGCTGGGCACGGTGGCTCACGCCTGTAATCCTAGCACTCTGGGAGGCCAAGGCAGGCAGACCATTTGAGCTCAGGAGTTCAAGACCAGCCTGAGCAAGAGCGAGACCCCGTCTCTACTAAAAAAAATAGAAAGAAATTAGCTAGACAACTAAAAATAGATATAGAAAAAATTAGTCGGGCATGGTGGTGCATGCCTGTAGTCCCAGCTACTCAGGAGGCTGAGGCAGAAGGATTGCTTGAACCCAGGAGTTTGAGGTTGCTGTGAGCTAGGCTGAAGCCATGGCACTGTAGCCCAGGCAACGGAGTGAGACTCTGTCTCAAAAAAAAAAAAAAAAAAAAAATAGGAGACAATGCAAGGATTATAAAGAAATGAAATATATTAGACTATATTAGTCCAGGTTCACAGGCATGAAGGGTCTGTGGATCTAGGTTAAGAAGCTAATGTTATGTAATCTCTCTATAAAGGTTTTTTACTATTATTATTCAAGAGTGAGTTCAAAGCATTGCAACAAAACATGTTAGAAAGTGTCTTGGCAGAGGAGACAAATTTGTCACCCATAGGATTAGGTAGGTAATGGGAATACTAGCAAGAAGAGTGATCATGAATGTGTGAGTGGTGGGGAAGAGGCAAAACTCAAAGGCAGGCCTCTATTGAGGTCCCCCAGATTTTTGCCACTTGGGAATTTGGGCCGCGTATGGCCCTGTCTCCCTAGCTTTTTCAAGAGAAGCAGGCATCTGGATTTTTATATGAACTATTCATATTTGTTAATGTTGGCTAAAGAAAAAATTAACATTGTTTGGGACAAAGGAAATGTGTCTTTTACCAGATTTGTCTGGAAGGCTGCAAGTTTGTAACTTCAAGAAAGCAAAAGAAGTCAGAATAAATCAATTACTCATATTTTTAATATATTTTTTACTATCAATATCTTTATTATGTTTACATATAAAACATAGGAATTAATGTAATTAATTTCCTTCCTAGGGTGGCAGCATGCTGCAATAGAACCATCACCAGCCTCTAGAATGTTTTAATTCTTCCAACAAGCATTTATATGCCAAGCGATATATAAGGAGGTAAGAATATAAAGATTAAGACGTTGTCTTTGCTTCCAGAGCTTATAGACCAGTGTGGAAAGAGTTGTACCAAAATATCATAATACGATGTGTTAAGGCCTATCATAGAGATATGTGAAAAGTACAAAGGGAGTAGGAGGGAAGAAAACGTAAGTCTTCCCAGGAGATTGGGAAGGATTCTCAGTGGAGAGATCTCTTTGAGTAGAGCTTTGTGTCAAGAGGCCCAGATGATTAATGATCTAATAGGATATGCTAAAGAATTAGGTTTTTATCTTAGAGGAAATAAAGGGCCATCACAGAATCCTGAACAGGGGAGCAATACATTCAGATTTTTATAATTATTCTGGCTGAAGTGTGGAATATAGCCTACAGGTGGAGGCAAGGTAGAGAATGAAGGCTCCCAAGGTGACTGTAAATGTTCAGACAGAGAATTAGGGCAGCAGCAGGGGCTGCGAGGCGAGACTCCTTGGTTGGAAAGATATTTAGGGGATGGAAGTGACAGAGCATGGTGGCCGATCGCATGCCAGTGGGCAGGGCGGCAAAAGAGAGGGAAGAGTTGAGAATGACTCACAAGACTTTGTACAGAAGGTAGTCTGGTATAAAGCAGAGCGCGTCATCTCTGGAGCCAGATGACGTGAGTTCAAATCTTACCTTTTCTACTCATTTGCTCTGTGATTTTAGGCAAATTATTTATCCTCTTGGAGCTTCAGTTTTGTATGTATGTCAAGTGTTCTTACAATAGTGCTATATGCATGCCTAAAATTACTGTTATTATTATTGATTATTATAATTCTGGTTAGAATGTGGTTTCATTCCATTTGTTTTAAAAGACTGAATGCTGCATTCGAAGTGTTTTTAGAACATTCTAGGTTTGCATAGTTAAGTATGGGAATCTCAGGTTCAGAAGAAAGTTACATTAGCATATTTTATGTAGATGAAATCACCTATGGTACTTTGAGAGAAGAAGGCAAGGGTTTGAGTCTCCAGGACACTGTTTAATGGGTAGAGTAGGAGGTAAAAATCTACAGAGGGACGTAAGAAGAAAAAGCTAGACAGTAGCAGGAGAAAAACAAAAAAAGTGGTATCTAAAAACCAAGAAAAGAAAGTTTTAGAAAGAATATAATCAACACAGAGAATGCGACAGAGGAGTCAAGTGTATTGGTAACAGAAAAGCATCTAAATTTAATAATTAGGAAATCTTTAATAAAGTAATTTAAATATCTTCTTGGTATCTGACATATAGAAAACATTCAAATATTAGTTTCCATCATCCTTAATTTTAAATGCATTTCTTGAGAGGGAAGAATGAAAAACAACTACTAGATTGAATCATATAAACTTTCCATGTTTTTGACATACATTGTTCAAAAAACATGGACCAATTTGGTCAATGATTGACCAATGTAAGTCAAAAAAACATTGAAGTTGATAATTTCATGTAATTCAAGTATGCCGAGTAAATGAAAAGCTGCTTGGAAAATCAGTAGAGTTAACAAAGGTGTATGTTCCTTTTGTTTGTGTTATGATACAAGAACAAAAATAACCCCTTCTTTCTTCTAACATTCCTAAAGAAATGAAGCTGATAATAATTGCCAATATCATATTCACACAAATATGAAGTGATGATATCTAAATGTCTTCCTTGCTCTGTATCCTACTCTAGTTATTTTTCTTGTCACTTCGCCCTTGAGTCTAAAACCTGCAGGGATGAAACCTGAATGCAAAAGTAATTTGAGGGGAAGGATATTCATACCTTTCCAAAGAAATGTCTTCCATTACTAACAACACTGGCATTATGAGAAGTCTGGTTATTTTGGCAGTGTAGAGTATGAAGTGAAAACGTTAAGAGTGTTGGCTTTGGAATCAAGTCCTGACTTTACCACTTATCAGGTCTGAGGTCCAGGGAAAATTCTTCTCTTCTAAGCCTCCATTTTCTCATATGGGAAATGGAAAGAAGACTGCTGTCTCTCAGGATTTTGTTAGGGTAGGGGGAGATGATTACATAAGGGGTTTAGCACAGTGCCCCTTACAAGTGGCAGCTTACGATATCTCACTTTTTAGCTCTCCATGGTAGACGAGTGTGAAAAAGTTTGAGAGAACTGTTTTTAAAAGAATAGACACTTTTAAAAGGACTAGTCTTTTCGGGCACCAGCAAAAACCTTTAAGTTCTTCCTATCAGCGCAGCCTTATCCATTCGCTGGTCACCTTCCAAGAGAACCACCAGCCAGGTCCATCAAGTCCCAAGACATAAGGGCTCAGTAAGCTTTGTGTTTTTCACCAGTCCCTGGGGGTGGGGCGGGGGGGGGGCGGAGCTGGCCAATGTGTTTCTTTATAACCAATGAAATACATGACTTATAAAACAAAACCCCTCAAAATCTACCTCCAAACTAAAAACATACAATTAACTACCAAAGACTTACATATAAACAATATTACTAATGATGTACCGCAGGTAACATTATCATATCGCCAAATTTTCTTATTAACCTGATATTTTCAAAAGGTAAAAAAAAAAAAATGATTACTAAAAACATAATTCTCATTCATTTGACATTAAATTAAAGCAAAATAAATTTATAACATATGCTGGAACTATCTGGTGAAAAAGCCACTTTGAGTTCATCACCTAAGTTTTCAAAGTTTATGGTAGTATTGCAATTTGAATTCAAAATTAAGTAAAAACAAGGCTAAAAATGCCCTAACCTGTTATTTGCTTTGCATTTTTCTGAAAGATCACTATACTTTGCTATTGGCAAAATGGTCATTAAAAATGTAATACAAGACTATTCAGTGAAATGGAATCCCATAAAATATGATAGTATTATGGATCTTAAAGTAAAGCCACCAGTGCAGATGTTCCTAATCATACTAAAAACACAAATATACAAACCAGTTTGTTCCAGCTACAGAATAATTTAATTAAAAGAGTGTTTATAATTTAACAATATGAATAATAGTCAAAGCCAGGGAGGCAGTGAACTACAAGGAAATATAAACCTACAGAGTCTATGCCAAGGAAACTGCTCCAGATTCTCAAGGCTATGAAATTAATTCCTTTCCTTGCTACAGGTAGAAAATTATTACCTGAATTAAGACAAAAACTGCAATGAATATACCTTTAAGGAAAACACACCCACACACGTGCACACTAGGTAACTAGCTTTCAGCAATAGAAACACCTATCTAAATCCAGAATATTTAGAATCTGCTCTGGGAAAGTTAACATCAGACTTCTCACCGGTTTAAATTTCTTATTGAGAAATAGATGTGGTAGGTAATGTGACACAAAAGTCAATCGGTGTAACAGTAAAATGCAAGCTCTAAGGACATACAGGATTCTCCTTGCAAATAAGGATCTTGGCAAAGAGCCTCCTTTATGTACAGAAAGCTTTGTTCCCAGTTTACAGCAACTCTCAAGCCTACAACAGGTAATTGTGTGCTGCTAATTAGGTTCAAAAATGATTGTATTCAAGCCAGCAGATATTTTATAGCTTGATTCCATAAAAGTAGGAAACTCTGTCAGTAAGATCACGTTATAAAAACTCATTCTCCCACAATTACTGATCTTTTGCTTTAAAACAGTATGAATTGTAACATTGCAAATATGTAAGAGCACTCAAAAATTGATTCAATGCCTAATAGCTATCAAAAAGTAGGGGAAGAAAACACAACTAGAAAAACTCATGTACACTGATATCCAGTGTGTTATTTCCCCAAAGTTAACATCCATTTCTTTAGCTACATTGTGGATCCTAGGTGACAATACTCTTCCAAGAAAGCAAAGTGGCATCTAATCTGCAAAATAAAGAAGAATCAAATGCAATACATTACCTTGGGTCACCTGTTGAACTGCCAACATTATCCCAGACACAGTGTCTGGAAGCAAGTTTTCTTTCAGATTGTAATGCGGTGCCCATTCCAAAATAGGTAGCCGCCTTCTACACCACTGCTTAATGTCTTCACAGTGCGGGGTATGCACCTTGCTCCAAAGCACGCTTTTCTTTTTCCTCTTTGCTCCTGTCATTTTCCAGATTTCCTCTTGTAGAAGTCAACTTCTTTAAACAAGAAAAAAAAAAATCGTTGCAGAACACCTCCTTGCAATGCCAGGCTCCAATTTGTCTGTGGTTTACAATGTCAAAGCTACCCAGAAAATAAATAAATGAGAGAGAGAAACAGAGAGAGAGAGAGAGAGAGAGAGAGAGAGAGAGAGAGAGAGAGAGATTAACAGAAGCACTTAAATATATGCAGCTGGGCTGTATCTCTTATCATGGTACAGCTAATTATTCTAGATAAAAACTATAGATTAAAACCTTAAATTCTTATCTGAATAAGAAGTAGTTCCTGTTAATGTAATATTTTCTCTGATCTTGGAAAAGTAATGGGTTCAGTGTGAAGTTAGTCTACAGCTCTCTCTCTCCAGTAATTCCCCTTATATTCACTGTAGTCTTATGTTTTTGGCTGCAATCCCAATGGTTAATGAGGTAGTTCTGGGCGTGTGTTGGAAGTGGGCTGGGCTATGCTAATGAAACCAGGAAGCATCCGGCTAGTCCAGTCTCTCCCTACAAGCTATGCAAAATCATAAAACTGCCAGAGGGGCCGGTCACACAAAATATATCCAGAGAATCCAGCCTTACTTCTTTGGAAGCTGTATATTTTCAACAGATTAGATGACTGCCAGTTCTACAAAATTCAGAGACATGACAGGGTACTGCTAAAGGGCTTTATCGTTTTTATTCCCTGGCAGATGAGGTTTTCATTTATACAGAAATATTCAGATAGCCACTGCCCAGTCTGGGAAAGGAGTAACTGGTTCTCATAAACACACTGTAATTTCGTCTCATGGGCTAAGAAAATAAGTATCACAATGAAAAAATATTTGTGGCTAGAGATCTTCCCTGTCTCTGAAACTGTTCATTCAGTTTTCTCTGTTTCTCTAAGTCATGTAATTACACACTGATGCTAGGGTAACTGAAATTTCTTGAGGAATAACATATGGCTAAAACTATTGTTTGAAGTGTCCCTAACTTTTTTGTGGTGCTGCCCCTTTCCTCATAACTTTAGGGATGTGTGTTCTCTTTTTAAGAAAGGGTGTTGCCTTTTATAATAGAACAGACAATCAAAGACTTACTTTATGATTGTTTCTCTAAGCCCCAAGAAGAAAAAGACTGCATTTCTGAACTGTTCCATTGGAATTGAACCAAAAAGCCAATATACTAACTGAAGTTAGGGAGCCAAGGAAAAGATTACCATGTATATAGTTTACTGCAGCTTTTAATGCCCATTTGTCTAAAGACTAGAAATCTGGTTTCTAGAAGCCTTTAGAATAACAAAGTGCTTGGATCCCTTGGCTACTTCTAAGGTCCCTTGCTGTACTTTCACCCATTGTTTTCAAATTAAAGTGAAGTGTTGCTCTCTGTTTTCCAAAGATGACATCTCTGGCTTTGTATCTGTGCAAAATTGCCTTTCTTTTTAAATCCAATGAAGAGAGAGAGAGAGAGAGAGAGAGAGAGAAGGAGACTTTATTTGTATCTACAGAATAGACTCTTCTTTGCATTTTTCCAATTGTTTACCTTATATTAAATTTCCAAATTATTCAATAGTTCAAGCTTGGAGCCCATAGAGAGAGCCCCATTTAGAGACTAAGTTGTAGCATTTTAACACTACCTCTTTACATGAGAGGTGGACGCACCAGGCAAATGTAAATCCACTCTTAATAGAGATGTTATATTGCTTTTCCTTCACAAAAAGCAATCTTTAACTTTGTTTTATATATTATATTTTGTATATTTTGTGTATTATGTATACATGTATACATATACATACACACACACACAAATCACCAATCAACAGCTATTATTTGTGTAATTTCAACCATTTTAAAATTTATGCTAAATCCTAGTAACAAAGAATTCACATTAACAGGATTTTCAGAATTGAAGGTGAATTTGTATAGAAGTACCTAAATCACATCAGTGTCAGCAATTGTTCTCAAACAGTTTAAGACCAGAAAGGAAGACAAATTAGTTTAATGAAATAGTTCTGAAGTCTTCCAATCAAAAAATTCCTAAAATTTAGAATAAATCATTCCTAAAAAATCTTTTTAATCTTAAATCTGGAATTCCAATTCCAGATTTTTTCCCATTCTGCATACATACATATTAATACATACATAAAAATTTTCACTCTAGAGCATGGATCACTCCTATTTATAACCAACAATGCCAAAAAAACCCCAAAATTTTTATGAAGAAATTTGTTCACACACAAGATTCTTAGAGTAACTTGACCAGCCCATAAAATTCAAGAAGACTAAATACGTTTATTCAAAAGTTTCAATGACTAAGAGTGGCTTGAAGTTCAGTACTACACACCATCTATATGAGATATCTCAATACCTATGCCAATAAAAAGATGAATTTATTATCTTCTACTTCACATATGGACCAACAGAAGAATTCTTAAAACCTCATTTGATCATATCACTGATACGTTTGAACTTCAGTGATCCCCAACATCAAACTTAAACTCATTAGCAGAAGCCATACGGCCCTTCTCCGTTTCCTTACCCCTACTCCGTCTAGTTTCCTGTCAATTCTATTTAATTCAGCAAGTTTTTATTGAACAGTCATAATTTGCTAGATTCTATGAAGTGCTGTAGAAGGAAGGGGGGAGGGGAGAGATAGTCTCTATCTTCTAAGATTTACCATTTCATGAAGAAAATTAGAAAATGTATAACCAACTAACTCAAGGCAGAACAAGATAAATAACAATCAAGTTACACAATAAGTGATATGGGGAAAAGGGAGAGTTGCATTCCCATTGAGAAAAAAGGCTCCTCATCTTGCCTAGACTATTCCAACAGGTGAGTATACTCACACTCACACATTACACTGACTCTTCAGTCTCCCTCTGTACTAATTTCCCTGGTTTCATGGTCCCTTACATCTTCTTTACATCTTGAGCAAACGTTTAATTTACTCAACATTTACCTCTTCCGTGAAACGTTCCCTGGCTTCTCCACACTTCTGCTCCTGATAGGTGATCAACATTTAGGTAATTCTCAGTCTATTTGTGGGTGTAGAGCTGCAATCATTTTCACTGTTTATTGGTTTTCTTCCTTTAAATCTATTTCATGTGATTTTATCCAGTCTGATTCATGAGATTGTAAATTCCTTTTGAGCAAGGATTATTCACATAATTTGCTTTGCCTCTTTTTTTAGGATCTAGTAGAAGGAGCCGTAGACATAAGATTTGCTTAATAAATATTAACAAACAAATGTTTCTACTACTGAAATCACTCCAAAAATCATTTAGTCTATCTCAGCTTGGTTTCCAGGTTGTGCTATTAAAGGATCAGAAAAATAGGTGGAAAGAAAGTGAGAATTAGAGACACCAGGAGGAAAACAAGAAGAGATTTTTATCTTGCTCAACTTCTAGTTCTCTCACAATCTAAGGAAAGTTCTTTGTTCAACACAGTTCTTTTTTCTAATATAGAATCTGGAGAATGGAGAAAAGAAAAATTAGATGGGAAATGCAGGAAGAAGGAAGGAGAAAAAGGAGACGTAGAAAACCTCATGAGTTGGAGTTTCAGAGAAGATTTTAGAGGGTGGCAGGTAAGAGCCTCTGGAACAATTATGAAGTGTGAGGGAAAGGCTTGAATGAGAAACGATTCTTTTGAGAAACGTGTAGGTTATAAATTGGATCACGTGTAACAGTTTTTGAGAGACACAAGTAAAGATTGAAATTTTTCTCACAATACTTTTGATCTTGGCATGATGATTCTTTGAGATTGGTCTATGTGAAGACTGGGAGACCTAAAGCACTGATTTATATCTAGGTTACACCTGGAAATATAGACTCAAACATTGGAGGCTACCAACTTTAAACTCGTAGGTACTTTGGCAAGTTGATCTACCACAGTTCTAGCAAGAGGACACTCCAAAAGGCTCCCACCTGAGGGCAAACGTGAAGGCTGAAACTAAGGCCTGCTGCACTCACTAAGCCGCATAACTGGCATGGAATACACCCACACAGAGGAAGCAACTTTTATTAAGTCCATCAGACAGGGTAACTTTTCCTAATTCACCCAAAGTTTCATATAGGTTAGCACAGTCTTGAATCAACCTCTGCGTAATCCTTCCAATGACTGAAATTAACAGGCTCAGAAAAATAACCTTTTCCAATTTTCAGACATCGTAGTTGTTAGAACATTTTTTCCCAATTATTGAGCCAAATCTGCCACTTAAGATGTCTACTCTTTAGCCTTTATCCTAATCCTAATGACATATAACACATAATTAGGCTTTCAGCTTCAGGCCTAATTAATTTTGTGCTACCCCCCATCCCCAAAAGTTCCGACTTTTTATGGTGCCATTCATTTTAGAAACATTGTTATATGCAAATGTGGATGCACATGTATCATTCGATTACAGTCCTGAAGAGTGTAATTGCCTTTCTCATGATAGGTCACCAGTACAGCAGAGTGAGCAAAATTCTGTGTTCTCAGCAATGATTACTAATGTGCCTCACATTGCTTTCTTTGGATTAAGTAGAACTTTCTAATACATTTCTTCTTTTTTCCTTTCTGCCATTATTTGATAATCTATGGCTTATTTTAACCCATTGTAGGAGCCAAAGGGAGATAGCTCTAATGAAGTTTAAAAAAATGCCTAGAAAAAGAATCACTTATATATTCAAATATACATTTTACAATGATATAAGACATTGTCAAAGAAATGATAAAGGAAAAAGAAAGGGGGGTGAATGATAAGGGGAAAGAGGAGGAGGAGGAAGGAAAAGAAGAAGGAGAAAGGAAGGTAGGAGAGAAAGCAGTAAAGAATAGCAGTTCACTGAGGATTAGTAAAAGCCCTTTCTCATTTCTGACCTACAACTGGTAAACAATAAGTAAAATAATCTGTAGCTGGGGACACATCATGGCTTAAGAAGATTTGAAGACACCAAAAAAGGGATTTATCAAGCACAGAACTGGACATTCGCCTCCTCAAGAACTGCATGATTGTGGGTCTGTAACTTGCTCTAGTAGCCCTATTTCTAGGGAAATGAACCCCATGCTAAAGGACATGTGTGTCTGTTGGAAGACTATGATTGTGCCTCCTTATATTTTTATTCACTATGTGATGTGTTTTTCATCTTTTTACTTTAAACCTATTTGTGTCTTTATATACAAAGCAGGTTTCTTGTAGGTAGTATATAGCTGGGTCTTGCTTTTTAAATCCAATGTGAAAATCTCTGCCTTATTTAGACCATTTACATTTAATGTGATTATTGATATGGCTGGATTTAAATCTACCTTGCTACTTAGTTATCTGTGGATTGTGAGATGTTCTATTCTGGCTAATGAAAACATGAACTAGGCTGGAAATATGGAAGCTGTGTGAGTTCCTAGGATTGCTCCTTCTAATCATCCCTCCCTCTCATGTGCAGATCTTTACTTACTTTCTGCGTGTGCAGATCCCTGGGGCTCTCTCAGTGCATCTCTCTTCTCTGTGGTTCTCTGCCTTGTGAAATCTAGGGGCTTTGAATCCTCTAGAATCTTAGATCCTTTTCTGCAGCTTAGGAAGACTGCCAGTCTCCTCACAGGTTCTTCTCTACCCCCACACTCTGTTGCACCATGGCCTGCAAACTTTCCTAACAGAAGCTGAGACAATCATAAAGCTTGTTTTATCTATTTCCTGTCTCTCCAAGACCACTGTCATCTGTTGTCTGATGTCCAAAACTTTGACACCATTGCTTTACGTATCGTGTCAGGTTATTTTTATTTGTTTCAGGCAGGAGAGTAAATCTAATCCCTGTCACTCAAAACTGACTAGAAATGGAAGTTATCCAGCATATAATATGGCTTTCAAACAGTCCACCATAATTATTACCTTCTCCATGACTTACTATGCTTGCCAATTTTCCTTTTAAAATGTGATACCAAACTTTAACACAATATTAGTTGTGTTCTGAATTAAAAAGTATAAATAGTACCATATAATTAAATTTTAACTTTCTCAAATCCATCTCTGTTAAGTGATATATTCTCCATACATTTTTATGGAGAAGTGTTTTATAAAAATCTAAACATAAGATTTGATTTCAAACCTTATCTGATATCTTGAATCTGATCAATTAATTCATTGTGTCAAAATCTTTCTTAATCTTATTCTGTTATTATTCATACTGATAATTATGCTTTTCACTTCAACATATTCGCTATTCCTCCAAACACTGTTACCTGTATTAGTCGGCTCAGGATGTCGTAACAAAATGCCATAGACTAGTTGGCTTAAACAACAGGAATTTATTTCTCACAATTCTGGAGGCTGAGAAGTCCAGATCAAAGTGCCACTTGATTCAGCTCCTGGTAAGGGCTCTCTTAATGGCTCACAGATGGCCACCATCTCTCTGTGTCCTCACACGGCAGAGAGAGAAAGAGGAAGCGAGCTTTCTGGTGTCTGTTCTCATCAGGGTACCGATCTCATCATGACAGCTCCACCTTCATGACCTCATCTAACCCTAGTTACTTCCAAAGCCCCCATCTCCAGATTCCATCACATTGAAGGTTAGAGCTTCAACGTATGAATTTGGAGGGGGACACAATTCAGTCCATAGCATTATCCCAAAATTGATGGAGCATGCTACATAAGCCTTTATACAAATCGTTAATAAATATGAAAAACGAGACATATCTACTAGTCCCTGTACTTCAGATTGAAATGTATTTAGTAGGAATTATTTGAGAAATCAAATAGAATTTTTTTCATTTTGTCTAAAAAGGCATCTTAAGAACTCATATCAAACTAATTACTGAAATCAAATGTATTATGTCTTCAACAGTCACATATAACTTTTCAACACAGTGCTTCTATTAAAAGAGACATTGAAGTTTGTCTAAAAACTTCACTAAACTCCCCTTCTGGGTACAGAGTCCCCATCTGGAAGGGATGATAATAACTGCGAAAAAATAGACTGTTTGGAACTGTTGTGTTACTAAGAAGAAAAATGGTTTAAAACACTCCATACAGCCTATATTGTTCCATAGGGATCAGTCCAAAAAAGATAAACTTCCCCAACATTATCAAAGTAGTGTTGACATTCAGGGGAAATTTTCAAAACTAGGAGAAATTCAAAACTAGCCTGGATCCTGTAGTATTAGCCTCATTAAATCTCTTTAAGTTGAAATAATACCTAGAGGTCACCTCCAACTAAAAGGACTCAAGCAATATAGAAATAATTTTTATAACAGTTCTGAGAGATGTTCTCTTGGCTTTTTATGCACAAAGTTGTACTTCTGAGAGATGGTAGCTTGGCTTTTTATGCAATATTCTACGATGCTACATTTATAATTACTTTTAGGGTTCCTAATTGTTAACAAGGAATGTTTTCATCAAAAGACAATTATCAGGTACATAGAAATATGAGTGTGTGTACAAAGTTAAAAAATAACCAAACTGCTCTCACGTATATGATTTAAAATGTCAAGAATTAAAATTCAAGTTCCTACTCATCCATTGCTTTGACTTTCAAGCTTCATCGCTTGGTATTGTGTTCTTTGTGTCAAGGATCAATAGAGCAAAATGAAGAACATTTGTACTTTGATAAGAATTCAGAAGCTATTTATTTTTGCCAATATTTTTCTTCATTTTTCTGGTTATTAAATAATCAAATTACTATTATAAAAGATAAGATTTAGGAAAGTATAGAAAATTGTTAATAAAGAAAACATTATGTTCCATAATCACACTGTTGATTTAAATTTGGGCATAGTTTGTTCTAGTTTTTTTTTCCCCCCCATGAACTGTTTTTCTTTACATAGTTGAGGCATTACGACACACATAACTTTTCATTTCACTGAACTTTATATCATATGCCTTTGCTATATCATCAAAAACTCTTAGAGAACACCGTTTTTTAAAGACTGCATAATATCCCTTCACAAAGATGTACCATAGTTTACACATTCATTTCCCAAAGAGTTGCTTCCAATTTTTTTATTATCACAGATAACACTGGGACAAACATCTTTGGGCATAAGTCTTTTTTTTATCCAGATTTCTAGTTATTTCCTTATAAGTAGAATTATTAGGGTCCAAGTGTCAAAGAATCATTACTAATTATGTCATTTTTATTGGTGAATATTTTCCCCATGTTCCAATGAGGTTTTCTCGGTCAACATCCTACATGAGCCCAGATATTTAATAAACTCATCTTTTGAGTGATCTCACTAAACAGTCATGTGTTGACCTCTACAACACTTAATGATGTCTATCTAGTTTTCTTGATCAATTAAATTTCCATCAAAAATCTAGAGCATTCATGCTTAGATTTTCCTGGGACCTTAAAGACATGGAATATACTTTTCTTTTGAGCTTGTTTTTACTTGCCGGTTTACATTCCACAACTGACAACATCATTCAAATATGGGCTACCACTAATGTCTTGTTTGCAAAAAGCATATAATAATAATATTCAGAAATTCTCAGGGCACAAGCTTATTTGTCTCAAGCAATCAAATTGAGTATCTAAGTATAACTCGGACAGTGGAGTCAAAGTACTGTAATAGGAAAAGGGACAGTGAATAATTACAGATTTATCATTTATTGGAAGATGTAGACAAGGTTTTGGTTTGTTGAAAATTCAAAATTTTAAGGGACTTTTTAGGCCTTCCACAAAGCATTTCTTTCACTTTAAGAAGTAGCAAGTAAGGAATAGTTCCAGAGTTCTCATTCTCCGCATTAATTAGTGGTACAACTGAAACTTACTCCAGAAGTTTCAAGGTTTACATTATGGTGATATTTTCTACCATATTCACTATATTACTGGTAGTAAAAAATACATATATTAGGGCAGATAAACCAACCCTTAAGGAACATTAGTTTTTATTCATGTCAAAAGGAGCATAACAAACAAGAAATATTGGAAATATTGTACTGTGGAGCCAGACAACCAACCAGCACATTGGCAAGCCAAACTGAAATTCAATGCCAACTTTTCAAGGTCTTTGAGGGAAGGATTGAGATAAAGTAGAGTACCAAGGACAATGCTTGGCATATGGGAGAGGCGCTGATAAATGCTTATTGTTGGCACACATAAATTTCTTTCATTAGTTGTTAAGATAATTTGAATAATGTTTGAGTCTTTCAACAGTTTTTAGTTGAGTTTCTTTGTTTGTTTTTTAGAGACAGGGTCTCACTTTGTTGCCCAGGCTGGAGTGCAGTGGCATGATCCCAGTTCACTATGGCCTCCAATCCTCAGGCTCAAGTGATCCTCCCACCTCAGCCCCCTGAGTAGCTAGGACTACAGGTGCTTACCACCACGTCCAGCTAATTTTTTTAAATTTTCAAAAAAATTTTTATAGAGACGGGGTCTTATTGTATTGCTCAGGCTGGTCTCAAACTCCTGGGCTCAAGCGATCCTCTTGCCTTGGCCTCCCAAAGCACTGGAATTACAGGTGGGAGCCACCGCATCCAGCCTTATTGTTACTATTTGAAGTCACTGCTGTATGGGTTACTTTAAAAATGTTTTAATCAGAATGTTTTTGATAAGTCTCCATGGAGGACCCATACCCAGGAAGTCCCAAGCATGAGGGAGAGTTATATTTCAGGATACTTAATACAATTGGGATGGTAGGAGATTTTAAAACCAAGGACCTTAAGAGTTCAAGGCCTAAACTGCCCTTCTGGAATTTATTCATGATAATAGGAATAAGGCAGATTGTATATATGATCTTTCCCACATTCTAATCAACATCTTGAGCAGATAATGCTCAAAAAAGTGAAGGTAACAAAAGTGGCTATATCGCATCAATAAAGCAACTTCTGAACCTGATGACCCACTTTGGGTATAGGATAAAAAGAGTATTTTCACATCCCACCTCCATTATCATGAGCCCTCTCAAACAGCAACCGATTGAAGGTAGAGAGCATATCAACTTATCCATAGTTCAGAAAAATAAATAATTCCACCACAAGAATATGCCTTTTATTCCTGGCAGCTGTGGGATGACCATGAGTTAAGTAGACCGAGACGGGGAAAATGAAATACAGTGTCTTTCCTGTTAACCTTAAATTCTTTTGAAGAATCCTCTCTTGTTGATCATATAATCAGATTGAAAATTCAATAGATAGATGCAAGAACATAGTAAAAGTAAAATCCACATAGCAAAAAATTTGGAGACCAAAGAATGTCAAAGAGGAATGTTTTTATGTGACAAGGTATATGGTGATATTATTATTACAATAGAGACGGAGAATGGGAATCTTGGAATCCACCACAAGAAAGTGATGATTAAACCATAGAAAATGATACTGAGAGAGTGAAATAAAGGATTAGAGATGAAAGTTCATCAAATACAGAGGAAAAAAGAAAGATGAAGCCTTCGAGAAGTATGGAATTTAGCCATTAGAAAGTTGTTGAGTGACCTTCGGGAGAGAAGGTTTATCGCAGTAATGGGTGCAGAAACCAGATTGCAGTTGGTTGAAGAATGAGTGAGTAATAAGAAAATAGATGCTCCTCATTCAAGAAGGACAACTAAATAGAATGCAGAAGAAGCTCAAGGCTTTTAAGGTAGAAATCTCTAATCATGTTTATAGATTAGGAAGACATGGCCGACAGGAAAAGAGTGAAAATGGGCCAAGCATGATACCAGATGGAGCAAGTTGGAAAGTGGCAAGAAGCAAAAAAATAAAGGCACAAATTACAGGAGCATCCTTAAAAAAAAAAAAAAATGTCTATTTTTCAGACAGGAATGAAGGGGAAAATGCACAGAAGGGAGGGAGTCTGAGATAAAGAGGAAATAAATTTTTTGTTACACAGTCCCAAGTTAATTGGAGTAATAGTGAAGGTAGCATTGCCAGATTTAGCAAAGAAAAATACAGGACACCTAGTTAAATTTGAATTTTAGATACACAGGAATATTTTCTTTTGGTATAGGTGTGTCCCATTCAATATTTGGAACATACTTATGGAAAAAATTAATGTGTTTATTGTTTATCTAAAATTCACAATTTTGCAGGAGATATATGGCAAAAGTCTTTTACCCCGAAACACAAATTTGAATGTGCATCCTGTGTATTTTGGTGTAGTGAACTGGGCTGGAAATACCGTTACAGAGTCTGGGTCATGTTCTACCACCAGGCACTAGCTGGCTGTGGGATGGGGACCACATCTGTGGAGGAAAGCGCAGCAGGGACAGTCAGATGGGGTTTGGATTCCAATTCTGCCACGGCTCGGCTTTGTAATCGTCAGCCAGTTTGGTTGACAGAAGGATTAAACGAAATAATTGGCTGAAAGCACAAAACACGAAGGCTGTCACGGAGTAAGCAGTTGATAAACGTTAGACATTGGCGTGGCGGTGAATGGCATTAGGAAAAGTGCCGTTCTACCAGCAGTCGTTCGTTTTGTCCTACGTGTATATAAACTACATGTAGTAGATAGCATTGTCGGGACTATTTGTAATAATATTGACAATCAGTATTAGTTCGATTTTAGACTGGTCAATCAGACGTTCACATTTAAGCTATAAACAGCATGTTTATAACAAACATAATAGCGCTTCCTGTGTAACTTTTACAGGGTTAGTGGCCCTTCCTGCGCTGACTCTTGAAGCAACAGTGCCACCTAGTGGTTGTGAAGGCAATAATGCCCAATTAAGAACACCTGGGTAAAAGTGGCCGGCTTTCTCAGCACAGAACTTACTGAATTTCTATCAGTGATCAATATTGATGGTAAGTAATATTTTATGTGACATATTACATCAACTCATCTCACTTTGCCCCATTAAAATGTGTGCATTCTACCAGCATGCCTTCACTTAGCTCCACCTGACAGACTAACTGTGAAAGAAACACTCCTGCTGCCCAGGAGGTTTTAATTATGTAATTACTCAAATAGTTTTGGACTTCTCATAGCTTCTTCCAACTCTACTATTCCCTGAAAACTTTGGCAGAAGGGGAGGGAGAAGTGAGCAGAGCTGGAAATATGAAGCCTTGAGGCTTTCTCAATTACCAGCTTCAGTTTTTTATTTTTATTTTTTCATTCTATTTAAGTTAGAGGTTTCTATTTTCTTTCTCAGGCATTCAAGAGGATCTATGCTTTTCTTTTGGAAAAGACAGGAAATATTCCCAAAACCCAAATGAAGATTTACATATTTGATTACCAATTTTGTCTCTGTATTAATTGGGGACCGGTGTCTGCTCCAGATATATTGTTTAGTTTCTGCCCTGAGGGCTTCTTAAAGAGATGAGAGATTTATAGCTTATAAAGTTATGCATATAAGTAAAATTTTCAAAAAAAATAGTGAATAGGGCAGTTTTTGTTTGCTTCCAGAAATGTCAAGAGAAATTAAGAATCCCAAGTAGCCTTTGGGGGAGATTTTACTCTGACCCCATTTACTCTATTTATTATGTGAGAATATTATAGAATCCCATGGCCTAGTGGTCAGCAGATGGTTAAATTAAGTAAACTTGGCACAAAAACTGGTAATACATCAACTCAGATATGGCTCAAGAGTTATTAATCAATGACTGTTAGAAGTATTTCCTGAGTTTGTTTGTGAGAAACATATATATTTCAAACGTTGGTTAGAAATCAGTCCTTTTAAAGAACCAAACTTTTTTCAGATGTATTTTTAAAATCCCCAATGATTTTCAATTACTGAATATTTCTTTGGCTCCCAGACCTTTTACAGATTTTTCCTCCCCCAGGCAGGCCTTCACTCAAAATCTTTCATAAATATTTCATAGCTGACACTGTTTCACAATGTCCCTAGACTGGTGGGAACTCTGATTTTCTCTCTCTCTCTTTTTTTTTTTTCTTTCTGACAGGAATGAGTAAAGATATGAACATGGATAATTTATTAGAATCTGCATGCCACGATCCTTCAAGTCAGTCCCAAACATGAATGAGACTATGTCTCCGGTAATATTTCTTTCCATCCCCTCTAGCTCTCCTTTTCCTCTTGCTGCTTATTTTTGGGACTTTAGGGACTAAGCCCTCAATGCCCAGAGCTAGACGGCTTAGACACAATTCTATCCTGCAGAAATCCCAGGCGCTTCATCCCCTAAGGAGCTCCAATTCCTACACACCTGGGAAATTTGCAGAGCATCAATGATCACTCCCATATGAAAAGCTAAATTTGAAGAAACAGGAGATATCTTGCAGTCCTCTTCAACTCATTTAAGAGTCAGATGAGGAAAAGAATGATATGCTCCTTCCTGAGTATATTTCTTAGCTCAATATGTCTGAGAAAATCAAGTAGCAACACAAAGACTGTATAACAATAACAACATGTCTATCCATTGAATGAGAAGATTGTTTCTAATCACAATCATTTCCCATCTGAAAAAAATATATAAGACTCTGATTCAGGTTTGGCTGTTCGATTTAAGAGCACCAAATATTTCAATATTTAATTTCTCAATTCCCTTGTGAGACTTGAGAATGGACCAGGTATTTTATGAAGCCAAAAAAAAGGCAAGGACAGGTGCCCTTCACTGCCAAGTCTCCCGGCAGCACTTTCATAACAAAAACAGAAGAGCCACCCAATTTTAATGCAGGCAAGAACAATGACTATGTGTCATTGCTTTAGTAATGGCTTAATGATTGAGGCCACTTGGCTTCTTAAGAGACCTGGGAGAGTTTCCTAATGCACAAACCCATTAATGAGGCTTTTGCAGGGGCACCCTGAAAATAATAGGTTTAACATTTGAAGCAAAAATCAAAAAGAAAAGTTTGTGACATGGCCAACAGACTTGCTTAAAGCCAATTAAGTTATAGAGCTAGTGAGATCCAAAGTATATTCCTGACCAACATTACACACACAGAAGGATGGTGGTCACACTTTGAAGAGCAAGAAAAAACCGATACCAGAACTTTCAGAGAATTGAAGATTATACCAGTCAAAGAGAAATTAAACTATGTGAAAACATGAAAATGATTTCAAGATTCACAGCAAACTGGCATTAAATCCATCCTTCTTATGGACCCAGTCTTCCACATCTGCCATCAGATCCATTAGGTATAAGCAGATGTTTCTGAAAACCTGAATTTAAAATATCATCCTTAAGAGTATTGGGGAAGAGAAGAGCTAAAGAACAGAGAGAAGGAGGTGCAGGAGGGTGGAAGGCTGTTCTGAGGGTCGGCAGCCAGTAACTGCATTTAAGTGTCTAAAAAGTAGCATGTGTGTAGCAACAAGGAAGTTGAAAAGATTATTGTGGGAATTCTGGCTCTCTGGAAGACTCTGAGCAAAACATAAGCATTCCGGAAATGGAACACATTGAACTAAACAGGGAGCTGAGAGTTTAGGCTTTGCCACTGACACAGTGTGGTTTGGGGCAAGTTGCTTTACCTTTGCAGGTTTCAGGAACATATTTGAGAAGTGAGATGACGTCAGCTTCCACGCCACTATCACACATCTTCTGAGGGGCAAGCTACCTACTGCCCTTTCACACCATTTCTTCGGTGGCCAGCTTCTTCCCTCCTTTTTATCTTCGTGTTTCCTCTTCTCCCCTTCTGAGCTCATCCCGCTTTGCATTATTGGAAGGACCGATCTGATAAATCTTAACTGGGCTGAAATAAATTATCTTCTGTTTGAGGGTTTCTTCTTCATCAGAGTCTCACACGGATACCAAATAAAGCACAATTTAAATACAATCAGGCAAGACCGTGGAAGCATTTTCAAACCCAGGGCATTCTCCACCAACTTGGAAGTGTTCCCAACATACTCCAGTTCTCCCCATGAACACGAAGCAGATTTCTTGGCCAGAATTGTCGAGCCTTAATTGGTCAGTAATCACCAGCTTTCAGAAATGCATAGCCTTTCTTGGAATCACAGAACCAAAAGGAGCCCCATGAGATCACTTCGTTCAATCATCTATATTCTCTAAATGCTTTTTCCCTAAGAAAAATCAACATTTTGTTTAGATTGAAGCTTCATAAAGATATATTATAAGGCTGCTAGGCATAGGCAGTGCCCAGTTCTTTTATACAATACTTACAGCCTTATGGATGTTCTGTCAACAAACACTAGCTCCACAAAATAGGCCACTTTAGGATGTTTGGCAACATCATCACTAGTTCTCCCCTCCTTGTCACCTACTCAAGCATTCTGACACTTTAATTTCCCCAAATCAAGCCACCGTGATTTCCTTAGATGCTTCTGAAATTCAGTAGGACATGTTCAACCAAAAGAACTGATTAAGGGACATGTGTCCTAGAAAATCTATTGGTACTAAGAAAATGGGAATGTCTTAAGAAATACAGGACTGTATAGTGGAAAAGTACTTTTCTAATAATCCCTTTCATGAAAACAGAAGTTTGGAATCAGTAATAAAATACCTGGAGTCTATTTCCTAACAGATTCTCTCAGTTTCTCTAAATAGCTCTCTAAAAACATAATGTTTCAGACTGCTGGTTCATAATATAGACTCTTATATGAAGAAAAACACAAATAACATATTGTGAACAGATTCATTTGATGAGAAATAAATAATCCCTCAAAATGTTTAGATTCAAAGAATTTAGTTAAATGAATATTTCTTTCAGGAAGGTTATACTTTACTTTTTACTTTTAAAACACGTTCAGAGAAAAAAAATTAACTTCAGATCAATTTTGTTTTTCTTAACAAGGAATTCTGTTCCTAAAGGGACTTGTCATCTTGGAAATCTTGGGTCATTTTGTTATATTACACACTAAAAAAAATTATATAACATAATAGATGAAGATTACATATACCTACTTTTCTAAAAGATGACACAAAGGCCCAGCTGTACGACTAGAAAGTTTTTATTAGATCAGAAGAAGGGTATCGTAGTAATGCCAGATGCTTTTCTCACCTCCAGTTCTTGCCTAGCAGTGGAAAAGAATCAAAATAAGGAAGAAAGACAATGCTCATGCAGCCGGGCGCGGTGGCTCATGCCTGTAATCCTAGCACTCTGGGAGGCCGAGGCGGGAGGATTGCTTGAGCTCAGGAGTTCAAGACCAGCCTGAGCAAGAGAGACCCCGTCTCTACTAAAAAAAAAATAGAAAGAAATGATCAGGACGACTAAACATATATATATAAAAATTAGCCGGGCATGGTGGCGCATGCCTGTAGTCCCAGCTACTCAGGAGGCTGAGGCAGGAGGATCACTTGAGCCCGGGAGTTTGAGGTTGCTGTGAGCTAGGCTAATGCCACAGCACTCATTCTAGCCAGGGCAACAGAGTGAGACCCTGTCTCAAAAAAAAAAAAAAAAAA
>RJWJ010011093.1:0-45268 GCA_004363605.1 Indri indri
TTCAATTTCTTTAGTGAATTTTTCTTCCAAGTCCTGGATTTTTTTTGTGGTTTCTTTGTGTTGGTTATCCATTTTTTCTTGCATATCATTCAGTTTTCTTACAATCCATGTTTGAAATTCTTCTGTCATTTTAGTGTTCTGAGTTTGGTTAATGTCCATTGCTGGGGAGCTGTTGTTCCTCTTTGGGGGTGTGCTTTCCCTTTGAGTCTTCATACTTCCAGAGTTCTTTCGCTGGTTCCCTCCCATCTGGATCAGTTGTTCCTTCTTGCCTTTAGATTTTCGTCTGGATAATGACATGCCCTGTTTAGTCTCTGAGCCAGTAGGTGGTGTTTGTGGGTGAGATTTGACCACACCCTTTATGATGAATCAGTAGATGCAGTAAAAGGGTGTGCAGGATGACCTCCCTGTCAGTAGGTGGCACTTGCAGGGAGGAGCAAGCTGCAGTGCTGTTTTTGGGTCCTGTAGCTAGCTCTGGTGGAGTTTTTTAAGGTAGATAATACAGCAGACACTCTTAGGGGAAGATGAATATTTTTTTCCTTTTTTATTATGCTAAAAAAACCACATTACATAGCTTTTACCCCTCCAACAATTTCTAAGTGAACAGGACAATATTGCCAACTACATATGCATTGCTGGGCAGCAGATCCCCAGAGCTCCCCACCCTGCCTCCACACCCATTGAACAACTCCCCACCTCCCCCTCCCGCCACCCTTGACGACCACCATGCCACTTCCCATTTCTCTGAGTTTGACTACTTTAAATACTTCACGTAAGAGGAGTGGCACAGTATTTGTCCTGTTGTGACTTATTTCACTTAGTATAATGCCTTCGAGTTTTATCCATGTTGGGGCATGTGACAAGATTTCCTTCTTTTTTAAATCTGGACAATATTTCATGGCAGGTATATACCACATTCTCTCTATCTATTCATTTGTTGATGCACATTTAGGTTGCTTCCACTTCTTAGCTATTGTGAATAATGTTGTTATAAACGTTGGTGTGTAAATATCTCTTTGACATCCTATTTTCGATTATTTTGGATACGTACTGCTATGGTTTGGATGTCCCTTCCAAAACTCATGTTGAAATTTAATTGCAGGGGCAATGGTACTGAGGTGACCTTTAAGAGGTGATTAGATCACGAGGGATCCACTCTTATGAATGGAAGTGGGTTAGTGATCTCAGGAGTGGGCTCCTGGTGAAAGGATGAAGTTCAGCCCTCACCCTGTCTCTGTCTTGCACACCGCTCGCTTGTCCTTTCACCTGCTGCCATGGGATGACACAGCACGAAGGACCTTGCAAGAGGCCAGAGTCATGGTCTCGGACTACTTGGCCTCCAGAACTGTGAAAAATAAATTCATTTTCCTTATAAATTACACATTCTCAGGTATTTTTTTATAGCACAGAAAATGGACTGAGGCAGATACAAACCCAGAAGTGGGACACCTGGATCATACGGTAGTTCTACTTTTAATTTTCTCACAAACTTCCATACTATTTTTCTTAGAGGCTGCACTATTTTACAATCCCACCAACAGTGCTTAAGGGTTACAATATTTCCACATGCTCACCAACACTTATTATTTTCTGTTTTCTCTTCCTTTTTTTTTTCTTTTTGATAGTGGCCATCCTAACACACGTGAGGTGATATTTCATTGTGGTTTTGATTTGTGTTTCCCTAATGATTGGTGATGTCGAGCATCTTTTCATATGCTTTTGGCCATCTGTATATCTTCTTTAGAAAAATGTCTATTCAAGTCCTTTGCTCTGTTAAAAATCAGGTTGGGGTTTCCTGCCCATTTGTGGTTGCTAATTGTTTCATTTTCCGTGCAGAAGCTGTTAAGCTTGAAGTAGTCCTGTTTGTCTATTTTTGCTTTGGTTGCCTGTGCTTTTTGGTATCATATCCAAGAAATTTTTGCTAAATCCAATGTGATAAAGCTTTCCTCCTATGTTTTCTTCTAAGAGTTTTATAGTTTCAAGTCTTGCGATTGTATTTTCTTTAGGTCTTTAATCCATTTTGAGTTAATTTTTATATATGGTGTAGAATAAGGGACCAACTATTTCTTTTGCATGTGGATATGCAGTTTCCCCAATACCATTTGTTGAAGAAACTATCCTTTCCCCATTGTGTAGTCTGGGCATCCTTGTCAAAGATCATTTGATCATAAACATGACAGTTCATATCTGGGCTTTATTCAATTCCCTTGATTTATATATCCTCTTTACAACAGTGTCTTACTGTTTTGATTATGGAGGCTTTGTACATGTCTTGAAATCAGGAAGTGTGAGACCTCCAGCTTTGTTCTTTTTTCTTGGGATTGTTTTGGCAATTCAGGGTCCCTTGAGATTCCATATTAATTTTAGGATTGTTTTTTCTATTTCTGCAAAAAATGCCATTGGAATTTTCATAGCAGTTGCATTGACTATGTAGGTTGTTTTGAGTTTATGGACATTTTAACAATATTAAGTCTCCCAATCCATGAACACAGGGTGTCTTTTCATTTATTTGTGTTTTCCTTAATTTATTTCAGCAAGATATTATAGTATTTGCCTTCTTGGTTAAGTTCATTCCTAAGTGCTTTATCCTCTTTTAGCCTACTGTAAATGGGATTATTTTCTTATTTTCTCTTCAGATTGTACATTGCTAGTATATAGAAATGAAACTGATTTTTGTGTATTAACTTTGTATCCTGAAACTTTGCTGAATTTGTTTAACTTTTTTTTGTGTGGAATCTTTAGGGTTTTCCACATAAAAGATTATGTCATCTGATGTCATCTATGAACAGACATACTTCTACTTCTTCCTCTCTAATTTTGATGACTTTATTTCTTTTTTTGCCTAATTGTTTTGGCTAGGAGTCAGCACTGTCTTGAATAGAAGTGGCAAGAGTAGGTATCCTTGCCTTGTTCTTGATCTTAAAAAAAAAAAAAAAACACTTCACTTTTCACCATTTAGTATGATGTTCACTGTGGGGTTTTCATATGCAGCTTTTATTATGTTAACATAATTTTATTTTTTGATAATTTGTCGAGAGTTTTTATCATAAAATGGTATTAAATTTTGTCAGATCCTTTCTCTGAATCAATTGAAGTGATCATGTGATTTTTATCCTTTGTTCTGTTAATGTGATGTGTTATATTGATTGATTTTCATATGTTGAACCATCCTTGTATCCCAGGGATAAATCCCACTTGATCATAGTGTATAATCCTTTTAATGTGCTATTGAATTTGTTTTCTAGTATTTTGTTGAGGATTTTCACATCAATATCCATCAGACATACTGGTCTGTAGTTTTCTTACAGTTTCTTAGAGTTTTCTTTCTTATAATTTCCTTGTCTGGCTTTGGTATCAGGGTAATGCCAGCCCTACAAAATGAGTTTGAAAATGTCCCCTCCTTTTCAATTTTTTTGAAAAGTTTGAGATTGGTGTTAAAGATTGGTGTTAATTTTTCTTTAAATGTTTGGTAAAATGTAAATAAGTGTTTGACAGAATTCTTCAGTAAAGCATGGTCCTGGGCTATTCTTTTCTGGGAAGCTTTTGATTACTGATATCTCTTAGGTGTGATCAGATTTTATATTTCTTCATGATTCAGTCTTTGTAGGTTGTTTGCGTCTAGGAATTTATACATTTCTTCTAGGTTATCCAATTTGTTGGCATATAATTGTTCATAGTAGTCTCTTATAATTCTTTTTATTTCTGTAACATCAATTGTAACATCTTCTTTTTCCTTTCTGATTCTATTTATTTGAGTCTTTTTTTCTTAGTCTAGCTAAGAATCCATCAGTTTTGTTGATCTTTTTAAAAAACCAACTCTTAGTTTCATTGATTTTCCATTGGTTTTCTATTCTCTATTTTAGTTATTTCTGCTCTGATCTTTATTATTTCCTTCCTTCTGCTAACTTTGAGTTTTAGTTGTTCTTTTTCTAGTTCTTGGCAGTATAAAGTTAAGTTGTTGATTTGAAATCTTTGTGTTTTTAATGTAGTTGTTTATCACAATAAAGTTTTCTCTTAGTATTGCCTTTGCTGCATCCCAGAAGTTTCAGTATGTTGTATTTTCCTTTTCATTGGTCTTAAGATGTATTCTAATTTTCTTTTTCATTTCTTCTTCGACTCATATGTTGTTCAAGAGTGTTTTGTTTAATTTCCACATGCTTGTGAATTTTCTAGTTTCCCTTTTGCTATTGATTTCTGGTTTTATTCCATTGTAGTAGGAAGTTGGAATTATTAACAAGTCAAAATTTAGAAGTCTTTCTCATTGCAGCCTCAGGGGTCAGGATTACTAAAAACATTTCTAGGGAGCAAAGAATGGTAACTAGAAATGAATTGAGAAGTGCTTATTATAAGTAAAGTTAAATGTATGGCATGTCTTTGATATGCTCTATTCACCTGCCCTTAAAGGGATTTTAATGTTCACACATAATGTGGAGATGGAACAAGGAACATTCAACAAGGGAACTTATTGGGTGCAGACACTTTCAATATGTCAGCTCATTTAATATCATGATATCCTGTGACTAGAGATTCTCTTCAATGAGTAAATGAGGAAACTGAAGCTCAGAGAGGACAAGTGACTTGTTTTGGGTCACTCAGCCAGGAAGTGGCAGAACTGAGGCTTGACAAGGTCTGCATGAATCCATAGCCAACACCTTCACCACTGTATTGTCTTCCCTTCGCCCCTCCCATAGGAAGTAATGACTCTAGAAAAAGTATGCTTTATGTATGAATTCACTGAAAAAATGTATATCTTTATAGAACCCCACATGAGGCTAAACAAGAACAATAATCGAAATTCCCCAAATTAATTCTCCCCACCTCTGGAGAACAAAGTAACTCTTTTTCCCACAATCTCTATTTAAGATGTCATGTAATTACTGTTGACATCTGCCTAGACTTTTTCTGAAATCACTAACTTAAATCCCACATTGAATTCTAGAGGGAACGTATTTTGGAAATCAGAGAAGCTAAATTCAACAAAAATATGTATGTATTCATTTTATTGCACAATTCATATGTTCTTGCTGGGTACATTGCTTAAGGTGTATTCAAAAGCATTAAGAGCACATCACCTGTTGTGCTGTATGCAGAACCAGGATTCCTATAGAGAACTCAACCTTGGAGAAATCTTTGACTCTTGGAGCTGGAAATGACCTCGGGACAGCTTGTCCAGCCTCCTGTCCACTGCAAGAAGCCCCTCTACAACATTCCTTTAGATTCTGTTGACTACTTCCAGGAACAAGGAACTCACATGGTCTTATATGCCCCTGTTCTATTGTTGAATAATTCTGCTTGCTCAAAAGTCTCCCTGAAGAAACACCAGACTAGGAATCATATAACCTGAGGTTCTAGTTCCAGCTCTTCCACTTAGTAGCTGAGCAAACTTGGGTAAAACAAGGCAGCTCAACTAACTAGCATCCTTTTCTCTCACGACCCCTCAGACATGCCAAAACAGCTGTCTTGTCTCCCCCCATTTAGTTTTCTCTTCTCCAGGCCAAGAATTCACCACACTTTCAACTTCTTCTTATACAATGCCTTCAGATCTCTGAGAAGAAATACACTGGGCATCTTTGATGGTAGATGTTCCCTCTAAAGCAGATTCTTCCAGTTTCCAAGACATGTGACTTCCCCAAGCCAATGAGTAGCACCTCCCAATCGGCCAATATAGGCAGGTTTATTCCTTCATACTGGCCTTCTGGATAGTCTCAAAGCCACTTTCCAACTCATTTCTGCACACTTCAACCACAATCTTCTTATCTTCTAGAATAATAATCACAAACAATAGTTTGTTACCCAGTCATGCCAGGCCAGCTGCCATTCATAGACATTCTTGATGAATCATCATGACAACCCAACGAGATGGCGAAATAGGCATCTTGAGGAGACCCACTCCTTTGATGGACTAACTTATCACCCTGGAGAATCTGCTGCAGCACCTTGTCCCTCCCTACCTCAGTCACATGGAGGACCTGTGACCCACATAGAAGCAATTAGAATTTTGTCCTCCATTTCATATTCAGTTGCTTATTTCCACCTCCCACCAAAATGGAGTAATGGGAAGCGGATTTAGTCTCCTGCCTGAAACATCTAAAAAAACACAGACATTGGAATCAAGCAGCGCAGGACACTTTAAGCCTGGTTCCCTTTGTTGTTGCAAGACGGCTGCCAACATCTCCTAGGGCTACCTGTTTTTTCATCCATGAGAGAGAAAGGAAACATCTGTTCTGTCATTCCAAGCAAGAGTCACAGTGAGATAAGTCTAATTGATTGGACCAACTGAGGTGACAGAATGACCACAATGTGAATGGAGTGGAATGTGTCCAGGGGAATAGAATGAGCTGACTGGCACCTACCGCTGGAACGAGGAAGGCAGGGAGTTCTCCCCACAGTCCCTGGGCTGCATAGAGAAGACACGGTCTTCTGAATGAAAATTAGACAACTGTTAGAAAAATGCTTAGATGAGCTCTGAGTAAACAACCAACATGTATCCATTATAATATACAACAGTAGTAGACCAGTTAAATAAATTATGGCACATCCACAAAGTGGAGTGGAATGTTTTGCAGTCATTGCAAATAATTATGATATGGATCTATATTTATTTTTGTGGAAAAATGTTCAATTTAAATAAAAAAATAGATACAAAATGGTTTACATGGTAGTATTTTTCTCAAAGGATAGATAGGTAACAAAACATCTGGAAAAGTGAGTTCAGCTGTCTTCCTTTCCCCATACTTATTAGATGTGGGACAATGGAAGCTTGAATGATTCAGAGGAATCTACGATCAGTGCAAGCACAGGACCCATAAAGCAGTTCTTAGAAGAGTGACACAAGCACCCAGCAAGTCGGTCGGCGAGCAGGCCCTTGCTTAAGTGTTCAACTTGGAAACAAGGACACTTAACCTCACTGGTCGTCAGAGAAGCTATGGTGTACCACTGGTCAGAGCATCGAGTCACTCTTCCACCTGGGGTCCCAATGATCATGATGACATTAACAACAGCCAATTAATGAGGACTCAATAAACTCTTTTTATACTTTATTTTATTTAATAATCCCCAAAACATTTTGAGGTAAGTTCCATCATTTTCCCATTTACAACATCATAAAACTGAGATTACGGAGGTAAAGTGATTTATCTGTGGTCTCACAGGTAGAAGCAGAGTTCAAGTTTGAACTCAAGGTTGTCTGGGTTTTATGCCGCTCTTCCCACTGTAACATACTGTGGCCTTGATCTTTGAACTAAATGACAAACAGAATGTGGAGCAGGTTTTTTTCAATATAATTTAGAATAACCTACATTTACTGTTAAGGGTTCAGATTGGAAGTGATGGTAGTTGACTCAAGGATTCAAGTGTGCCTGGATACTGCCTGGGCCAGCTCTCCACTTCCCACGGAGTTGCAGACATAGGGATTCTAGCAAGGACCATTTGCAAAGGAGAACTAAAGTATCACTGTGTCATCGTTTGGGCCCCTGGCACAGCTGACTGAGGTGCATAGCCTGGCCTCAAGGCCTAAGCAGGGAGTTGTATTTCTCCAAAAACTAACTAAATTTTATACTCTTGTCATTATCTCAGGAAACACTTGATAACAGGAATATGGCAATGGCCGTCGTGCTTGGGTGTGCACGCAGAGACAAGGAGACATAACCATGTGAATTCGGGAAACAGCAAGATGGCGGGACCAGGGTGCTTGCCTCAAGCTGAGTGAAAGAGAAAGTTAGCGTGACCTTTCTTACCCTGTAATGAAGTAGCTCTAGCTCGAGGCAATTCTGTTAACTCTCCTCCCTCACATGACAGCAAGGAAGGAGGAAGGAAGAAAGGATCAGGGATCTTCTGCTTTTAGAAGCATACGGTATCACTTTACATATAGCATCACATTTGCATACGGCATCACATTGAGGGAATAACCTATTTTGGAAAAGTGTGACGTTTAGGCATTTCAGTTTGTATTAGGGAGTCATGCTTGGCTTTTAAACCATTTCTGTAAGCCATTCTGAAGGTAAGCAACTCCTAAATGTAATCGGATGGGTTGTTTTGTGGGAATTCTCTCCCTGTCCTTCTTCAAGCATGAGAGAAAACAGGTGGTCAAATGGGCATGACCTCTGAGAGGTTTTCGAGCCAGACCCTTTAGCCAGGACTAGACGGGGACATTGAACATGCAAGGCAATGGGAACAGTCAGCACAAAACATCAGGTCTATTTCTCTTCTAAGCATTTTGAATTAATTTTTAATTCCCTCTGTGCCTTGCCAGTTATGAATAGCGATGCCAGCACCAGCACAGCAGCTGGACTGGGGCAAGCCCTAAGACTGAGTTTGGAAGAAGTATGAACAGTGATCCAGGGCTCAGCAGCCTTGTGCCTTTGCATTAAACATTTTAGCAACATGTTATATAAATTCCCCTCTTTGCATCATGGCCACCAGTGGAGGAGGTAGGTCATCTGCTAATGGCACTTCTAAAGTAGAAATGACCATATGGCCTTCATGATAGTGTGAATTCCAGCTCATAACCTAAAAAAGGAGTGAGCTGCTAATGACAAGAATAGAATCATAGATTGTAATAAATTCTTACTATGTGCTAAGCACTGTGACATACACAGATGTAGATTTTTGGTTGTGGTAAAATATACATAACATAAAATTCACTGTCTTAATCATTCTTAAAGTGCACAGTTCTGTAGTGTTAAGTACATTCGCGTTGTTGTGCAACCAATCCCCAGAACTCTTTTCATCTTGCAAAATTGAAACTCTGCACCCATTAAACAATAACTCCCCATTGCCCCCTCTCTGCATCCCCTGGTAACCACCATTTGATTTTCTGTCTCCATGAATTTAGCCACTCTAGGTACCTCGTATAAGTGGAATCACACACTTGTTGTGTGTGTCTTTTTGTGACTGCTTATTTCATTTAATATAATGTCTGCAAGGTTCATTCATATTGTCATTATGTGCCAGAGTTTCATTTCTTTTTAAAGCTGAATAATATTCCATCATATGTATATACCTCACTTTGTTTTTCCATTCATCCATCAGTGGGCCGTTTCCCTCGTTGGTGGGGCCTACTCACCAGATCTGCGGGAGAGGCATGCACATCTCATGGTGGGCATTCATTCAGTCTTGGGACGATGCAAGGGGCCGGTGTGAGATAAATGGTGGAGCAGTTCTGGGCACAGCTCAGTGACTCACTGTGACCAATTTGGACAAGTGGGTAACTATAGCCCTCACTTGTAGAAATGACAAGAAAGCTATCCCCACTTCATCTATTCCAACCCCCGTCTCCACGTCCTCTGTTCCTTCCCACAGCTGTTACCCCACCCTCTTCCTCCCATTTCTCTTCATTCTTCTGGTCCTCGGTCTCCTCTTCAGGTTGGTTCTAGCCAAGCGTTTCTGTTTTCTGCCCTGCCTCTTTTCCCTCTGTGAGTCACATCCTCCCTCCCCACTACCTCACCTTAAAAACTGCCCTGCCCAGCTCTTCCTCTCTTTCCTCCAAACCCTCCCCAATTGCTACCACCATGGTTGTTCTCCCCATTCCTCTTGCTTCATTCCCCTGCCCTATTCCTCCTCCCAGCCCTGCTTTCTCTTCCGCTGGACTCTACTCCCCACCCCAACCACACCCAAGCGTTTGATTGACAAATCCCCTCCTGGAGAGATGGCTTCGCTCCCACTGGGACAGTTCTGGGGCAATTGAGAATGGCCAGGACTGTGGATCCCTGTGGGTACAGGAATGACCTGGTGGACACAGGGACTGCAAGACTGTGGCAAACCAACATTCAGCCTCAGTAAGTTACAGGACCCCTTTTCCATGATCAGGTCTTGGTTATCTTACTACTATCTGTATTTTACCTTCATCCTCATCTTGTTAATCCTCTTCAGATGCCAGAAATACCTTTGACAATTTCCTTTCTATACACAGCCTGCTCCTTTCCTCTCATGCCTGGCCAGCCAGCCTGCGTGGTCCTCTACATTTGTAACTGGCTTCTTCACGGAACTTGGTCTTGAACCACAGAATAAATTATACATCCAACAAAAGGCTAACATCCAGAATCTACGAAGAACTCAAACAAAACATCAAGAAAGAAACAAAGAACCCCATCAAAAATTGGGCAAAAGACATGAGCAGACATTTTTCAAAAGAAGAGAAACATATGGCCGACAACCATATGAAAAAATGCTCAACATCTCTAATCATTAGGAAAATGCAAATTAAAAACACAATGAGATACCACCTTACTTCTGTCAGAATGGCCATTATCAAGAAGTCAAAAAACAATAGATGCTGGCACAGATGCTGTGAAAAGGGAATGCTTATATAATGTTGGTGGGAATATAAATTGAACTACAGGTAGATCTAACATTCAATCCAGCAATCCCACTACTGGGATCTACCCAAAGGAAAAAAAAAGTCATTTTATTAAAAAACACCTGCATTCGTATGTTTATTGCAGCACAATTCATAATTGCAAAGATATGGAACCAACCTAAGTGCCCACCAATGGATGAGTGGATAAAGAAAATGTGCGTGTGCACACACACACACACACACACAGACTACTAGTCAGCCATCAAAAAGAATGAAATAATGTATTTTATAGCAACTTGGATGGAACTGAAGGCCATTATTCAAAGTGAAGTAACCCAGGAAGAAGAAGCAAATACCACATGTTCTCACTTATAAGTGGGAGCTAAGCAATGGGTATGCGTGGTCACACAGAGTGACTTTAATGGACAATGGAGACTTAATGGACATTGGGTAGTGGGATGAACAGTTACCTTTTGGGTACAATGTACACTATTCAGGTGTCAAGTGTCTTATAAGCCTAGACTTTACCACTATGCAATTCAACCGTGTAACAAAAAACCACTGTACCACTTAAATATATTTCAATTTTTTAAAAATACAAAAAAAAAAAAAAAAGAGACCATGCTTCTAATGCTTTTGGATACATACCCAGAAGTGGGATTGCTGAACATGTGGTAATCATATTTTGAATTTTCTGGGGAACTGCCATACCAATTGACATGTGCATATTTTCTCATTTATTCTCACAACAACACTGTGAGACAGGGATAATGATGAGGAAACAGACTCAGAAAGATGAAGTACCCATTTTACAAACGAAGACTCAGAAAAGTAGGTAATTAATTTTAGTAATTATGGGTAGTGGTCAGGCGCTTGGGCTTAGGAGTCAGACATACCTGCGATCATGGTAGATTGAACCCCAGGTTTCTCCAGCTCAAACATGTCATCCCTACCAAAGAAATGCAGTTTTTCTGTACTTTCAAAAATTTTATTCCTACTTCAAACCATCCTGGAAGTCAACCCTTTTGGTTTATTCCCAATCAAATTATTAACAGGGCAAGAAGGAAACTCTTGTAAATAGACTTGCTGGAGAAGTGCAATTTTATTTCCATTTATGTAGCAAAGATATTTGTATAGAAAACACATTTCTAGGCCTGGCCTAGAAACGAAAGAGAAATGGAATGAGGGAACAGGACACTCCAGTCATTTGGGGCAGGCATAAAGAATAACCAATTAGCTGGGTGTGGTGGCTCACATCTATCCTAGAGACTCAGGAGACTTAGGCAGGCAGATCTCTTTGAGGCCAGGAGTTCAAGACCAGCCTGGGCAACATAGCAAGACTCCATCTGTACAGAAAATTTAAAAATTAGCCAGGTGTGGTGGCATGTGCCTGTAGTCCCAGCTATTCAGAAGGCTGAGGCAGGAGGATCACTTGAGCCCAGGAGCTTGAGGTTATAGTGAGCTGTGATCATGCCACTGTACTCCAGGCTGGGCAATAGAGCAAGATCCCATTTCTTAAAAAAAAAACAAAAAACAACCAATTATATTGAACCAGAATCAAAATAAGTGGCTGGTGTGTCAGATGGCTCATTGGAGAGAAAAGCATGGGAAGTTACTGCCTATAGTGCCTCATCGTATTAATCTTTAAAATTATGAGATATATCACACACATATATTACAGAATATAATATGTATAGTTTCAAGAATATTAATAAATACTTGTTAACGTCACCAGTGCCCTATTAGGGACTTCATCTAGCCCCTTTCCAATTCTGCCCTTGTCGTTTCCAAACACCCAGAGGTTATCCACATCCTGAAATTTGTGTTAATCATTCATTTATGTGTCTTCGTAGGTTTATTATACCTATGTATACATCCCAAATTAATATTTTATATACTGATTTGTATTTGGCAGTTTTGGACCTTTGTATAGATTGAATCATGCTGTCTGAATGAATGGAATCAGACTGTGACATTATCCTTTTGATCAATATTTTGATTTTGAGATTCATCGATGTAGCTCTGTGTATCTGTGGTTCATTTTCACAGCTACATAGTATTTTGTAACTTGTTTATCTATTCTCTTGTTAATGAACATTTGGGCTATTTGCAGTATTTTGCAAATGGACCATGTGGCAATGCACATTTACTTTAGGTCATATACAGAAAAATGGAACTGCTAGCTCATGCAGCACGCCTTTATTAAAGCTTACTGGATAATGTCAAACATTTTCCCAAAATATTCAACCCAATTTATACTCTTACTAGGAGTACAAGTTTTTGTTGTTGTTGTTGTTGTTGTTGTTGTTGTTCCACATGTCCTTCAATACTTAATAGTAAGTGATTTTTCAAATTTTTGCAAATGTGTTTATATTGAATGGTGCCTCATTGTGGTTTCAGTTTGCATTTCCCTGATTACTTATAAATTTATTTTTATATGCTTTTTGACCATTTGTATTTCCTCATCTCTGAATTGCCTGTTCATATTTTTTTGTCTCTTGTTCTTCTAAGTTGCATGCTGTGGGGTGGAGTGTGTTTTCTCATTGATGCCTAGGAGTTCTTTACATACTCTTCGCACCAAAAAGGTTTAGGTTTCAAATAAATTTTCTTGTTTGTGATTTGTCTCCAGTCATTGTGGCTTCTTAATTTAATATAGTTAGATGTATCTATATTGTTTATTGCTTGCAATTTTGTTTCTTATTCAAGAACTATTTCCCTACTCTAAGTTTCCAAATCCATTCTAACAGGTTTACACTTTTCCTTTCACATATACATCTTTATTCAAAATCGATTTTTATTTGAGGAAGATATATGATTTTATTTTTCCCATATGAATAACAAATGGTCCCAGCACTAACTATTGACTTGATCTACAATAGATAAATTAATAATTTGTATATAAATCCTTTTAAGTTTTATACATGGGTGTTTACATCATCTATGCATAATGAAATTCTTTTCTTTTCTATTCCTTACAACTCTCATTTCTTGTCCTTGCCTTATGCACCAGCCGAGACCTCCAGCATAATATTATTCAGTGCTGGTGGAGACAACAGGCTTCCTTGTTTTTTATTACAGATTTAAAAAAAAAAGACTGCTTTCTAAATCTGGAATAAAACATAGGTCATTTTCAGTAGCTTTTATTGTTTTTGTTTTGTTTTATTTGTTTTATTTTATATAAACTATCAGGCAAAGAAAGTTACCTTTTACTTCTACTATAAAAGTTGAGTTATGTCAAATCCTTCCTATATCAAATATAGGAATATAGGATTTTTTTCTCTCTTAATCTGGTAATCTTTTCATTTAGATAAATAGGTTTTTACTATTAACCCAACTTTTCTTTTATGAAATAAAACCAACTTAATTATGGTATATTATCTTTTCATCCATTGTTGGAGTCAGTTTTCTAATATTTGGTTTAGGAATTTTGAAGCTACATTCTTGAATAAGGTTGGCCCATATCTTGCTTTTTGATATTTTCCTTTTCTCATTTCGATATCAAGTTTGTAATAACTTCAAAAAGTGAGTTGGAAAGTGTTTCCTTTGCTTTTCTTTCAATTTGTGTGAAATTAGAAATTATCTGTTCCTTCAATATTAAGTAGACTTTGATGTTTCATCAAAGAAAAAAAAGTAATTCTACAATAAATTCCTATAACTGCTATTGAGCCATTCCAGTTTTCTGCCTTTTCCTGAGTAAGTTTTAATAATTTGTATTTTCTAGTATCTATTATGCCTGCTTTTAACTTTACTGGCATAAAATTATTCATAGGGCATTTTATTATTTTTTAAATCTCTGCTGAATTTTGTATTTATGTCCATTTTCCTGTTTTTAATACTTTTTAAAATTTGAGTCTTCTGGCTTATTTGAGGTTTGTCAATATTGCTAGAAGTTTGTTAATTTTTTAGAGTTTAAAAAGTCAACTTTGGGTTTTATTATACCTCTTTATCTTTGTTTTCTGTCTCATTTTATTTTGTGTTTGCTTTTATTTTTATCATTTAATTCTATCTAATTGCTTTGAGTTCATTTGCTTGTGCTTTTTCCAACTTCTTAAGTTGGATATTTAGCTCATTTTTTCCCATCTCATTTTCTTCTTTTCTAATATCATCATTAAAGACTATAAAATTCGTCCTAAAAAGCAACTTAATGGCATCCCACATTTTGTTAAATAGCATTTTTTTATTATCGCTCAGTTCCAAGCATTTTAAAATTTTTCTTTATCAATTTATCTTTACTTCTTTATTCAGAAGTTTGTTTTTGAATTCTAAACATTTGTAGATTTTGTCCTGGAGGCCAGGGAGTCATATTCTAGCACACTAGAATATTCTAGCTATTACTGTCCCCCGCCACGCCTATGCCTGACATCACAAATTGACTCCACCATCTTTCTCACTAAGCCTGGAAGCCTTCCCTGTTCCAGTACTTCAGGCAGCCACTGCCAATCAATGGGAGAAGAAACGTTAGGATGAGCTATTGAACATCCCTGCTGTAGGCTGTGGAGAGCTATTTGGGCCTGCATGCAGGAGCTGCTAGGTTCATCTTTGTGTTTAAGGAAATTCACTCTGATCTAAAGGCAGTAAAGGCAGTAAAACATACCAGCTTTCCCCAGTCCTGGGTCAGTTTATTTTAAGTCACAGGCATACGGATGCATGAATTTCACTCAAAGGTATTTATTGGACACCTACTGTGCTTAAGGCAATGAGATGTAAAGACTGCTGCTGCCCTCAAAGAGTTTACCATTGGCCTGGTAAAATGAAGTCTTTAACTCAGAAAGCCTTCACTGGGGGCACTCTTTGTGTCTGGCACTGCTTTATGCGCGCGCTTTCATTTCCCAGCTGCTCTGGGAGCAAGCTTGTGTTATCTACACTTCCCAGATAATGAAACGAGGCTTAGAGAAATGAAGTAGCTCACCCAAGGTTGCCCAGCTAGTGCTGGAGCTGAAATCCAACGCCACACGTGTCTAACAGCACTGCACCGAGCTGCCTCCTTCGAAAAGATTACAAGGTTTTATTTTTTCCTTCCTCCATTTTGTTCACATGCTCAGCAGCTGGAAAGCGGGGTGAGAATTGATGGATAGGCAGTCAATTCGCTTCTTTGCCGCAGAAAGTGCATCCAATCTTCAAGCTGCCCTAAATCACGTAATGGTTAGTTGACTAAAAGAATCTTGCTTTGGGGGCCTGTTGTCCATTTTTCTTATCTCTTCTGGATGCTTTGGCCAGCCAAGCAGAATGCTTATCTTCCAGCATTAGGGCTTTGAGAAAATGTATTCTCTTGTGCTGAGTGCTTTTCCCTGGGGGCCTGCATGGCATAGAGTGAACAGGCCTTCCCGACCTTGTTTCGCTGCAATCCACACTGCCCAAGGCAGAGAAGTGGCTGGAAGTCTGGCCTGTGCTATGGGAAAGGCAGTTAGGCTGTGCACATGCAAACGTCACCATACGGTTCACACTGCCTGGACACTGGCTGTATGACATGCACATATGTGATTTACACGCTTACTATCCCATTGCACCTTTGATTATTAGAACAAGTGTTATTATCCCCATTTTACCTGTAAAGGCAGGAGACTCAGTGAGTATGCAAGATTTACCCAAGGCCACCCAGCCATTAACTGACAGAACTGAGATTTAACACTTTAACTGCCATGGGACTTGTATTTAACTCACTCTAGTTTTGAGCCCATGAAGCATATGTAACTCACACATCTCTTCACCTTGGGAGCCTCAAGAACTGTCTCAACTTGCATATAACTCATGCACAGAAAACAACAAAAAATAACAAATTGTTCATTAAATTAGAAAGGACTGTTTTGTTTTCGAAGTTTTTATTCTGTTTTCCTAGTAAAACACCATGGCCCCAAGGAAAAAAATTTTTTTTCTAGTGTGGCACTCAATGTGTTAAACCTTGGTCTGTTGGACTCTGTCTTCTCTTAGAGACACATTGAGATACATATGCTGCTTCTCTTTCTGCAGATATAAAGGGAAACAGAGTGGACACATAATGGTACCCAATAGGTATATCTTCATACACTCATAAGTTTTTCCTAGATGGAAAAAAATGTGCTATACAATCACTGCAATAACTAGAATAAAATTTGTCCTTAGTCTTGCGAGTCAAAGCATGGCCCTCAGGTCAGTAGCATACGCTTTACCTTTGAGCTTAGAAATGCAAATTCCTGGGTCCTACCTCATGCCTACTACTTTTTTTTTTTCAGAATATTATGGGGCTACAAACATTTTGGTTACATAAATTGCTTTTGTACTGCTTAAGTCCAAGTTATACGTGTGCTCGTCACTCAGATAGTGTGCCTTGTATGTGTTAAGTGTGAATTTACCCATTCCTTCCTCCCCCCTTCCACCTGCTTGATTTCCATGAATGTTATTTCCATATGTGCAGATAGGTGTTGATTGATTAGTTACAATTTAATGGCGAGTATATGTGGTATTTGTTTTTCCATTCTTGTGATACTTCCCTTAGAAGAATGGGCTCCAGCTCCACACAGGTTAACACAAGAGGTATTAGTTCACCTTTTTCATGGCTGAGTAGCACTCCATGGTGTTGTGGCCCACCTAGGGACAAGGAATGAACACAGAGACAAAGAGACATACACATAAAGACGGTATAAGACTGCAGTGCCTTCTTGCTGCAGCATCTTTATTTTTAACACAGCCTGTTTGGCAACTGTCCCACCACAATTTCTTTGTTCCCACACTGTCCTGACTCAGCACGCCCTATTCCTTGTTGTTTTGTCTCCGGAGAGCCAATGTTTGCGTCTGAAGCTCTCTAGCCCCTCCTGTTTGCAGGGTCAGGGTGCCCTGGCTTGCATGCAAACCCCCAGGCATGTTCTCGGAACAGAACAACAAGGAAACATTCCCAGCTCCGGGCTACATATGACCCAAAATATCCTCTACACCATGGTGTATATATATATATATATATACCACATTTTATTAATCCACTCATGTACTGATGGTACTTGGGTTGTTTCCACATCTTTGCAATTGTGGATTGTGCTGCTATAAACATTCAAGTGCAGATGTCTTTTTTACAGAATGTCTTTTTCTCCTTTGGGTAAATACCTAGTAGTGGGATTGCTGAGTCAAATGGTTGTTCTATTTTTAGTTCTTTGAGGTATCTCCATACTACTTTCCATAGAGGTTGTACTAGTTCACAGTTTCACCAGCAGTGTATGAGTGTTCCTATCTCCCAACATCCATGCCAACATTTGTTGTTTTGGGACCTTTTGATAAAAGCCATTCTCACTGGAGTTAAGTGATATCTCATTGTGGTTTTGATTTGCATTTCCCTGAAAATTAGAGATGTTGAGCATTTTTTTCATATGTTTGTTGGCCATTAGTCTTCTTTTGAAAAGTTTCTGTTCATGTCTGTTGCCAACGTTTTAATGTTCTATGCTTAATATGGAACTAGAGAAGACCCCATATAGCCAAAGCAACCTTAAGCAAAAAGAACAAATTAGGAGGCATCAATTTACCAGACTTCAGGCTATATTACAAGGCTATAGTAACTAAAACAGCATGGTACTGGCATAGGAACAGAGACATAGACCAATGAGTCAGAACAGAGAACCCAGATATAAAACCATCCTCATATTGCCATCTAATCTTTGACAAAGCAGACAAAAACATACACTGGGAAAAAGAATCCCTATCCAATAAATGGTGCTGGGAAAACTGGATAGCCACATGTAGAAGACTGAAACAGGATCCGCACCTCTCACCACTCACAAAAACCAACTCACGATGGATAACAGACTTAAACCTAAGGCATGAAGCCATAAGAATTCTAGAAGAAAATATTGTAAAAACTCTTGTAGACATCAGCTGAAGCAAAGAAGTTATGAAGAAGACCCCAAAAGCAATCACAGCAACAACAAAAATAAATAAATGGGACCTGATCAAATTAAAAAGCTTCTGCACAGCCAAGGAAACAATCATTAGAGCAAATAGACAACCTACAAAATGAGAGAAAATATTTGCATGCTATACATCTGATAAAGGGCTTATAACTAGAATCTATAAAGAACTCAAGCAAATCAGCAAGAAAAAATCATAACTACTACATTTTAACAAGAGCCCCAGGTGATTTGTTTGTACATTAAATTTTAAAATTTCCAGAACACACCAGAAACCTCATTAAATTATTTTTTTCCATTTATAACCACAGCCTAAATTGTGTGTAGATACAGCCCTGTAGGTCTAGGCATGTATCCATTTATTCGTCTCCTCAAAAATGCCAGTCTGTCCCTTGGAAACTGCTATGGCAAATGTTTCGGTTCTCCCCAAATTAATATGTTGAAATTCTAATGCCCAAGGTGATGGTACCAGGAGACGGGGCCTTTGAGAGATGATTAGTCATGAAGGTGGAGCCCTCACAAAAGGGATTAGCACCGCTTTGAAAGAGGCCCAGGGAAGCTTGTTCACTGCTTCCACCATGCAAGGTTACAGCCCGAGGCACCATCTACGAATCAGCAAACAGGCCCTCACCAGACCCTGAATCTGCAGTTGCCTTGATCTCAAATTTTTCAGTCTCCAGAACTTGAGAAATACATTTCTGTTGTTTTTAACCTACCCAGTTTATGGCATTTTGTTATAGCAGCCCTTGAATGAACTAAGACGGGAGCAAAGTCCCAATACCAGAGTGAAGTACTTTCAAGGAGCTGGTTAGACTCATGTTTTTATTCCTCTTGCCTCTTTCCCTTTCCTATCTGCTGACTGATCATTTGACTCATGGGCTTACATGCCTCCTGTCTCTTCCTTCAATCACTCCCAAATGACGCTTCTTAAATTCAAACGTAAGAATGTGCTTAAAATTCATCAGTGCCTCCCTATTGTTTACAAGAAAGTCTCGACTTTCTTGGCTTCAGTGTCCACCAAAACCTTTTGTCGTTCTAGCTTTTCAAACTCATCACCCCTCATTTCCCACCTTATACCTGCACTTGAACCTCATCCTTCCTCATGGATCCCAGAATACTGCATGTCCTTTACATCACGGGGACATTGCCTGCTGTGTTCTTTGACCTTGTCTGAAATATGCTTCTGGCCTCCGGCCTCTGCTGTCTCTCAGGGTCCTGCTGGAATGTCGGAAAAGCGCACCCCATCCACAAGGAAGGGCTTATTGCTCCTTGACACATCATCCCACCTATCACAAGAGCGTTCCTCAAACTTTAGCAAGCATCAGAAAGACCTGGAAGGTTCGTTATCCACCCCCAGGTCTCTGATTCCGTTGGTCCAGGCTGGGCCTAAGTACATGCATTTCTAACAAGCTCCAAACTGATCCTGGAGCTGCTGCCCTGGGGTGCACACTTTGAAAACCACTGTAATATAGGAGCACCAATCACATCGTGCGGTAATTAGCAATTTTGCAAAGCTGCCTCTGCCACAGAACCCTGAGTCCCTGAAGAGTCACAGCTGTGCCCACTCAGTGACTGCATGAGAGGAAGGACCAGCACAGTGTGGTGTGTTCCGAAATAGTCCTTGTCTCCCCCACTGGTTATCACGAAATGATTTCTTCACCTAAGAAGAAAATGTATCTCATGTGAGGGTTAAAAGAGAAGAGGCACAAAGATCATGTAATATGTAATCAGTTAGTATTAATGAGGGGAAGAAGGGAGGGAGGAAGAAAGGCGGGGAGGAAGGAGGATGGGAAGAAAAGGTAACGGGAATCAGCCGATGTTTTGGCATCCTGGGCTGTGAGCTCAGCGAACAGCAGCGTTTCCTGGGGACCTTCTTGTCCCAAGCAAAGCCCAAGTGGAATTTTACAGTCAGAGCCCAGAGCAGTGGCATGATTTTGAAACACTCAAGCTCTCTAAGCTGGTAGGCTCAGAGGTTACAGGGGGTGTTTTCCACTCTGATGAATAGCAGAGGAGACACTCACATATTCCTAAATAGAACTGTTTCACTGGAGAACACTTTTCAGGTTTAGCAATCCCAGGTGCACGCTGGGTTTGAGGAATGAACCAAGCTAGCAAATGCTAGGCCAACCCTAGCATGAGACCCAGGAGTCTCTGGGCAGGGAGGCTGGTGGCTGGAGATGAAGCTCCATCAAGATCTGTTATGTACAAACTCTTGAAGAACAAGATTTGATGAGCTTCCGGGTTGCTGAACATGGGGAGCTGAGAGAGTGGCACACCAGGGAGGGCATGGACACTTTGAGCACCTTCTCTCCACACCTCACTGTACGTATCCTTCCATCTTCCATCTGGCTGTTCTTCTGTATTCTTTGTAATATCCTTTATGAAAAATAGGTAAACATAAGTAAGGCATTTCCCTGAGGTCTGTGATCCAACCTAGCAAATTAATCGAACCCAAGGGGAAGGGGTCACAAGAATGACAACCTACCAGTTGCAACTGGCACCTGAAGTAGGGGCGGGTAGATAGTGTCGGAATTGAACTGAACTATCGGACACCTAGTTGGTGTCCACTGGAGAACTGTTTGGTGTGTGGAGAAAAGTCCCCACTCATCTGGTAACAGAAGTGTTCTGTGTTGAATGTGAGAGTAAAAGGGAAAAAATAGTTTGTTTTTTCCTTTAGGCCATGTAAGGTGCCTTATTCACAGATTCCAGAGATTACGGCAAGGAAAATTGGGGCGAAGGGCATTACTCAGCCTGCCATAAGTAATAATAACAAAATCATACTTCTCTTTATCAAGTGCTGCTGAGAACACTGCACTGGGTGCTTCGACTATATCACTTCTGATCCACTCAGCCACCCTACAAAGTAGGCATTGGAGAAGAGTCACCCATTGTCATATACCAAGCAAGTTACACGGCAAGGATTTCAACCTTGACTCCTCCCTCCAAAGTCTGTTTTTTAACCAGGTTACCGTCATGGAGAGCATCCTAAGTACAGAGCGCTGGATTGGCCCCTGCATTACTCATCGGCATTACCTCCTGCCTTCACCCCAACACCTGGGTACTTCTGGGCCCAGCTTAGAGAGAGGAAACTGACCTAAAGCACACAAAGGTTCACCAGATCTGAGAGCTCATGTGACAGAATCTGGTGACTCTCAAGGCCCCTGCACGTAGATCTCATTTCCACAGCCAATGGTGGCCTTAATGGGCACGGCCAGAACAGAGTATGGAGGTGACACCAGGAGAATGAAAAGTCCCCACCCCTCAAAAGATTTCCAGCCTGAGGGTGCACCCTGCCAGCGCCAATCAGAAGTTGGGGAACCCATGAATATTACCTCATGTGGCAAAGTGAGTATCATCTCATAAGGCAAAACATGAGCCAAGCCATAAACAAACATGGGCTTTCTCATGCTTTGGATTCTAGGCCAGTAGGCCTTGACACCCAGAACCCTGTGGCTTTTAACTAACTGCTGACCTTTTGAGTTATTTCCCCCAAAGGGCAGAATGTCTTCAAGGTAAGGAATTAAGACTTCGGGGACTATTGGGGAGCATCATGAGAGGGACGTGAGATCTGATGCCCCAGGCTGGAGGTGGGGCCTGGTGGGAGGTGTTTGGGTCAGGATAAGTGAGCTTGGTGCCACCCTCGTGGTGATGAGCGAGTTCTCACCGTGTTCTCGCTGGGAGTTACTGAGACATCTGACTGCTTTTGAAAGGGCCTTGCACCTCCTCCCCGAACCTCCTCTGATCAGGGGATGCACTTCACCTTCCTCCTCGACTGGGGCTCCCCTCACCCCTCACCAGAGACGGATGCTGATGCCAGGCTTCTCATGCAGCCTGCAGAACCGTGAGCCAAATACACCTCTTTTCTTTATAAAGGTGCCTGAAATATGGAAGTGGCTTTGGAACTGGGCAGAGGTTGGAAGAGTATGGAGGGCTCAGGAGAACACAGGAAGACAGGGAAAGTTTGGAACTCCTCAAGGACTTGTTAAGTGGTTGTGACCAAAATACTGATAGAAAAATGATAGAGGAGCAACAGAATGACTTAAAGTTGGAACTTGTATTTAAAAGGGAAGCAGAGCATAAAAATTCAGAAAATTTTCAGCTCGACTGTGTGGTAGAGAAGGAAAGAGTGTTTCCAAGTGAGGAATCTGTGTGGGCTGGGGAGCAAGCACTTGCTGGAGACAACAGCGTGACTGAAAGGGAGCCAGGTGGCGGTAGTCAAGGCAATGGAAAAAGAGTCACCGAAGGGATTTTTGAAATCTTCCAGGCTGCCCCTCCCATCACAGGCCCAGAGGCCTAAGAGGACAGACTGTTTCGGGGCCAGGCCAGGGCCCTGCCCTGCACCAGCTGGGAATGCTCTGCCTGCAGCCCTGCAGTCCCAGCTTCCACGGCGGCACCAAGGGGCCCAGGTGCAGCTCGGGCTGCCGCTGCAGGGTGCAAGCCCTGGCAGCATCCACGTGACATTAAGGCGGCGAGTGTGCGGAATGTGGGAGTGTGGATGCCTGGGGGCTTCCACCTAGATTTCAGAGGATGTACGGGAGAGCCTGGGTGTCCGGGCAGGAGCCCCCACAGAGAGACTCTACTAGGGCAGTGCCAAGGGGACATGTGGGGTCGGAGCCCCCACACCGACTCCCCACTGGGGCACAGCCTGGTGGAGCTGTGGGAAAGAGGCCACCATCCTCAGTAGTGGAGCTGCACCCTAGGCCTAGAGAAGCTGCAGGCACCACACTCCAACCTGTGGGAGCAGCCACGTGGGTTGTGCCCAACAAAGCCATTGGGGGCGGGACTGCCCAAGGCTCCGGGACCTACCCCTTGTACCAGTGTGCCAGGATACGGAATGTGGCGTCCAGGGAGATCATTTTGGAGTTTCAAGATTTAATGTCTGCCCATCTGGGTTTCAGACTTTCGTGGGGGCCCATTGCCCCTTACTTTTGACTGATTTCTCCCTTTTGGAATGGGAATGTTTACCCATTGCCTGTACCACCACTGTGTCTTGGAAGTAAATAACTTGTTTTTGATCTTACAGGCTCCTGGGTCACAGGCACCTGCCTTGAGTCTCAAGTGAGACTTTGGACTTTGGAATTTTGATACTGGAAAGAGCCACACCAAGATTCGCCATCCCTCACTAACTTGTTCTTAACCCTTTATAAAAGCCTCTTGTATTAAAGAATTCCTTTCTTCCTGGGCAATCCTCCTTGTCTCAATAATTGGCTCCTTACGTGCCAAGCAGCCTGACCTAGGCCCAAACCCACCTGTGGTTTCAGTAAGATGTGCTTAAGGATTTTGAGATAGGGAGATTATCTTGGATTATCTGGGTGGGCTCTAAATGCAACCACATGTATCCTTGTGAGGGAGAAACAGAGGAGGGTTCGAGATGGGAGAGGAGAAAGTGATGTGACCACGAAGCAGAAAGCGATGTGAAGACGCTGACCTAGATGATTGGACTGATGTGGCCACAAGCCAAGGAGCGCCGGCAGCTGCCAGTAGCTGGAGGAGGCAGGAATGGGTTCTCCCCAAGAGCTTCAAAAGGAACAGAGCCCTGGCTAACACCTTGACTTCAGCCCAGTGAATCTAATTTTGGACTTTTGGCCTCTAGAACTGTGAGAGAATAAATTCCTGTTGTTTTAAGCCTCTAAGTAATTTGTTACAGCAGCCACAGAAAATTAATATGCCACGTCTGCTCGGAATGAGAGTTAGTGGGGGACGGGGTGCAGGCAATTTTGTTTCAGGGGTTCGGTTTTCAGGATGCCTTGAACAAATCAGTGGGAGTGCCCCAGGTGAAATCCTGACATGTGATTCTTTGATGCCCACCCTGTGGGGTTGCCCACCCACACCCTGTCATACAAGACACAGGAGATGTCTGGGCTCTGGTCCCAGTACTTCAGCATCAGGGCAGCTACGGGCCACTGGGATGAGAGGCTAGAGGGACAAGTGCTCTTCTGTACCCACGGGAAACATGCCCTGCATCACCGTGAATCAGAGCGAGCCATGGAAGGGGCTTCTTATGAGCCGTCTGGCTTGAGAGAGGGAGCCAGAGTTCCATCTGGGGGAGTGAGACCCCAGCACCTTCTCCAGGTTGGTAGAGTTTCAGAAGTATTTGTTACCTGGGTATTTAGAGAACAGATTGGACCCAGCTCAGGTACCACATTGAGTTCCTAGCAGCTGCTTGGAATGCTGTGTGGAGAAGGGTTTTGAGAAAGATTGCCGCGATGATTAGCGAGGTGCGTCATGGATCTGGCAGAGGGCGGGGCTGGGAGGGCCCTCCCAGCAGGTGTCTGCCTCCCCACCAACCCCCGCATCCCTGACCCTTTCTCACAATGTCAGGGCTTCCTTTGGTTTAAAAATCACATTGCACCTCTTTTTCATGGCACCTCAGAGGTGATAAGCTGCTTTGAGATGAAGCCGAGTATCTCCTCGCCAGCCACTGGCTGCCAGAAAGTCACTGACATAGACAAGAAATACAAACGTTATGCTTTTTATGGGAAGCGTACGGCCACAGAAGTTGCTGCTGACACTCTGGACAAAGAATAGAAGGGTTATGTGGTCCCAGTCGGTGGTGGGAATGACACCGTAAAGCAGGTGTCTGGGCCCATGGCCGCTGAGGAAGGGGCATTCCCGTTACAGACAAGGAGGGCTGGAGAAGGGGAGCGCACACCTGTTTGGGATTGCACCATGGATGCCAATCCGAGTGTTCTCATTTTGGTTATTGCAAAAAAAGGAGAAGGATATTCCTGGACCGAGTTGAGACTACAGTGCCTTGTTGCCTGGAGCCCAAAAGAGCTAGCAGAATCTGAAGACTTTTCAATCTCTCTAAAGGCAATCATGCCCACCACTATGTTGTAAGAAAGCCCTTAAACAAAGACAGCAAGTAGCCCAGGACAAAAGCACCCAAGATTCAGCATTTTGTTACTCCACATGTCCGGAAACACAAATGCTGGCATGTTGCTCTGAAGAAACGATGTACTAAAAAAGATAAGAAAAAGGCTGAAGAATATGCTGAACTTTTGGCCAAGAGAATGAAGGAGGCCAAAGAAAAATGCCAGGACAGATGCTGAGAGACACAGGCTGTCCTCTCTGAGAGCTTCTGCTTCTATGTCAGAGTCCGGTCAAAAATAAGACTTTTTGAATAACAAATAAATAGGATCATATTTTTCAGAAATCACATTCCATCTCACTATTGATCCATCAGTAAGAATCACAGAGAACATCTATTTCCAGGGATCTGAGCTAAGAGTGGTGGAGACAAAGAAAAGTCCTTCAAAGCGCTTGCTGTCCAGAGGTTACGTTCTGAGTGGCCATCTGTCCTTTCTGTGTCCTACAGGGTTCTACTCTTCATCTGCAATCACTGAAACAGAGTTGGCTGGCAAGGTGTCCCAGTGAGGATTTATTCCAGTGTTTTCTACACCTGTAGATTCCTCAGAGTAATATAAAAAATAAAACTTTTATTTTGCTAAGTGATGACATAACGATAAACCTACAAAATAGTACGACAAAAGGGTAATCTGTGACAGCAAAACATTGAATAAGTTTAAATTATAAAGCATTCTCTGCATTGAACCTTCTTTTCTCAGCTTTCTGCAGACCACTAGAAACTTGTTCATGGGCTGCTGTGGAGACAGCATTTGGGAAGCCGTACTGGTCTGCTCAGGCTGCTGTTATAAGGGACCGCAGACTAGGTGGCTTAAATAACAGAAACTTACTTTGGGACAGTTCTGGAGGCCACATGTCCAAGACCAAGATGTCCGCAGGGCTGGTTCCTTCTGAGGGCAGTGAGGGAGATTCTGTCCCATGCCTGAAAATGGTAGTGTCAGCCGTTCCTTGGCTTGTAGAAGGCATTCTCTCTGTGCCTTACAGTTATTCCGCTACGGGTATCTGCCTCTGTGTCCAAGGTTCTCCACGTCATAAGGACACAGCCACATTGGATTCGGGCCCCTCCTTAATGACCTCATCTTAACTTGATCATTTGTGAAGACCTGTCTCCAAAGAAAGTCACATTCTTAGGTACTGGGAGTTAGAACTTCAACATATTTTGAGGGGGAGGCTGATACAATTCAACCCATAATAAGAGCTATATCCTTTTGGTGTGTCTGGTCACCTGTCCACAAATGAGAGGCTCTCAGAGAAGCTGTGTGCATGGAGATGCTGGTTGCAGTGTGCTTCATAACAGCAAGATCTGGGAGAAGGGTACTAGAGGGGAATGATTTCGTGAAATGTTGTCTCTACTCAATGCAGCCATTGGGAGGCTTTTTAATAAAGAGTCATGAAAAATGCTCACGACGCCTATTAGTTCTAAGAGAAGGTCACCTTCCCCCACCATCTTCTCCTGGTCTCAAGGATGGGTCTGGATCAAAGGCAGGTGTTTCAACCTCAAGAGGAAGCGTGCTCCCATGGATTGCTCATGTTTGAGGGCATTGACGTTGGTCAGGCTGGGGTGCTGAGAGTTTTCTCCCTCTCTTGTTTTCCCAGAAGCCTGTCTGGCTCCCTGCTGGGAGAAGGCGTCTGTCTTTTGGCTCACTCATTTCTCACAACATGCTTTCACATTTGGTAACCAAATCTCACGACAATCCCGTGAGGCTCCTATGTTGGGTATGTCCATTTTACAGAAGAGGACACGAGGCACAGGAAGTCAAGAAGCCTGGATGAAGCCATGCAACAACCAGCCAGTGCCTGAGTCGTGACCAAAACCCAGAACCCAGTCTGACTTCTTGTCCAGGGTCCTTTCTGGAGTCTGCACTGCTTCTCTCCTAGATCAATCTGGCCATGGGGAAGGAGGTCGCCTGCACCGTGTCATGGTGACACAGAGGGTGCCAGATGCAGGAAAGGTTCTCTCTGAAACCATGTTTGCTCCTGATTTTCCCAGCTGAATTAACTCTCTCCCAGACCAAAGCCAGTTAGAAATGGGGAAAGCTACTGAAATCACTTTAGTGGCTTGTCTTGCATCCATGTCCCTACTGAGGAGCTAGAGGGTTTCTGGTTATGTGCTGTGTAAATTCTTTGACTCGTTCATTTTTCAATCCTCCCCGCTCCTTTGGCCATCAGGAAAGTCGTGGCTAAGTGAGCGAGTGTGTGGAGGTTCATTGTCTGCCCATCCACATCCCAACTTACTCCTTATTCTAGACCTCTTGTGTGATGTAGATTTTCCTTGGCCCTGATTTTTTATTTATTGCCTCTACTTTATTGAACGCTATCTTGTAAGCTGCCTCTATTCTTTTGTGGATTGAAACAGAGTAGAAAGAAATAAAATATTATCTTTTTTCCAGAAAAAAGACATTTTGAAAAATGAAAGTCCATTTTTTTTTGTTTTGTTTTATGATAGAAGCAGAAGATACGGAAAGATTATCCCATTTCACAGGCTTTGTGCTCCGGAGAGTACAGGCCTATGATGCTTGGTATTAAATAAATGTGCTACAGTGTGTGTAAATTTCTACAATTGAAAAAATTGTGCTGACATCGCTATTGTCACCTTCATTATCACATTTTTGTATTATTGGGAGGAAAAAAGAGCAGTATTTAAATTTTCCCACTCTTCTTGTTAAAGTCAGCTTTATAGATAATTTATAAAGAGTAAAACGTACCCTTCGTAAGTGCGCAAGTCAGTGCATTTTGATGAAGGTTTGGAGTCATGTACCTACCACCATGGTTCAGATATAGAACATTGCCATCACCCTAGAAAGTTCCACATGCCTTTTTGGTGGTCAACAACCTCCCCCACTCTGTCCCCACTCCTAACTCACCCACCTACCCACCCATCCCTATAGTTTTATTTTTTCTCCAGAGCATCATATAAATAAAATCATACAGTATGTGGCCTTTTGTATCTGACTTCTTTCATCCACATTATTGCATACATTAGTAGTTCATTCCCTTTTATTGCTTAGTAGCTCTCTTACTCTGTTCGTGTTGCTATAACAAAACACCACACACTGGGTAATTTATTAAAAAAAAAAAAGAATTTTATTTAGCTTACAGTTCTGGAGGCTGGGAAGTCCAAGAGCATGGTGCCGGCGTCTGGTGAGGGACTTTGCACTGTCATTCCATGGCAGAAGGCAAAAGGGCAAAAGAGCAAAAATGGGAGAAAAAGAGAATTTGCTTTTAGAACAACCCATTCTCATGATAACAAACCCAATCCTGCCATAATGACATTAATCCATTCATGACAGCAGAGTCCTCATGGCCTAATCATCTCTTGACGGTCCCTCCTCTTACTATGATCATAGTGGCAATTAAATTTCAACATGAGTTTTGGAGCAGACATTCAAACCTTAGCCGTAGCTTTCCATCGTATACAATTTATTTATTAGTTGGGGAACATTTGTGTTGTTTCTAATTTGGGGCAATTATGAACCCAAAGCTTCTATAAACATTCACATCCAGGTCTTTTTGTGGACACATATTTTCATTTCTCTTGAGTGAACATCTATAGTAGGATCGTGGGGTCATAGGGGGTGTGTATCGCCAAACTGTTCTTCCGAAGTGGCTGGAATCGCCATTTTTCCTTCCCACCAGCAATGCATGGGAGTCATGGTTGTTCTGCCTCCTCTACAGCACTTGGCATTGACGGTTTTTGTTCGTTTGTTTTTGCCATTCTAATAGGTACATAGAAGCATCTCATTGTGGTTTTAATTTGTGTTTACCTATTGGCTAATGGCGAGGAGCATTTTTTCCACGTGCTCCTTTGCCATCTGCATCTCTACTTGATTGCGTGTCTGTTCAGATCTTTCGTCCATTTTTTAATGGTGTTTATCTTCTAATCATTGAGCATATTCTGGATACAAGTCCTTTATCAGATATATTTTCACAACATTTTCTCCCAGTCTGTAGCTTGTTATTTAATTTTCTTAACAGTGTTTCCTGAAGAGCAAAAGCTTTTGATTTTAATGAAGTCCAAGTTATCAATTTTTTTTCCTTTATGGTTTTTGCTTTATGAGTCCGTCTATAAAAATCTTTGCCTAACCCAAGGTAACAGAAGTTTTTCTCTCATTCTCGTCTAGATGTTTTATAGTTTTAGACTTTATGTTTAAATCTCTAATCAGTTTTGAGTTGATTGTTACTGTGGTGTGAGCTAAGTGTCGATGTTCATTTTCTGTATCTGGATGTTGAATCGTCACAGCACCATTTGTTGGAGCTCTCTTCTCTCTCCATTCATGTGCCCTGCACCTTCGTGAATTCTCTCTTTCCTGACTTGGAATGAGATGCTGCCACTTACTGCCCCCCCTGGCTTTCCAAGTCTCAGCTTGGCTTTGAGCCTAGATGGGGATTTTTGTTGCAATAGGCAACCATCTGTAAAGGGGAAAATGTTTGCTGTAAGTGACTAATAAAAAAGCCTCCTAAAGCCTGATGAATTGGCCTCAACATCTAAGTGCTTCCCTCAGGTTTTAAAAGAGAAAGCTGAAAGACATCCAGTCTCACCTGCTCAAATGAAATCTAGCTTCCTCTGATTGGGTAGCCATAAAATCTGCTTTTATCTGCTGCCCTAGCCTTTTCTAAAAGAAATCCAATTTAGCGAGTAGAATATAAAGTCGTTCCAGCTGATAAATACCTGCTGCCGGTGAGCTCCGGTGAGCCCCTGTGCTTGGCACCTGCAGATGGGCTGACAGGGAGGTGGTGGTAACTGAGTCTATGGCAATTCTACGGCCATTCATCCTGGGGCCAACTGGGGCCACCACTGGCTGTGGAAATGAGATCTACGTGGCCGGGGGAAACGCAGGGGCCTTGAGAGTACAGATTCTGTCACATGAGCTCTTAGATCTGGTGAACCTTTGTGTGCTTTAGGTCAGTTTCCTCTCTCTAAGCTGGGCACAGAAGTACCCAGGTGTCGGGGTGAAGGCAGGAGGTAATGAAGATGAGTAATGCAGGGGCTAATCCAGCTCTCTGTACTTAGGATGCTGCACCAGAGTGCGGGCTCTGTGGGGTCTGTGTGAGCTCATGCCCAGGCTGGGGCAGGCATGGGGGGTCACGGATGGGGCTCCAGGGCTGATATGGAAGATGACAAATTCATGGAGGTCTCGGGCCTGTCTGGAAGATGGGATGGGAACAAAGCTTTGCTCGAACCCCAGAATTCTTGGTCTAGAGAGAAAGCAGCTCAATTCTCCAGTTTCTGTGTACCTATGCAAGACCCTATTGCAGCCTCTGGGATCATAGAAACAGCACTGCGCACAGCCTTATCGAAACTTCCTTCTGTTTTCCAGAAGGAACTTCCTTCCTAAGTTCCCATCCTCTGGAGCAGATAAAATGGGTTGTTGACCCAAGGTTTCTATCCTCCCTTCTCAACAGAACCCACACACTCTGTTCAGAGACTCACCCTCCCTCTAAGGCCTTGGGCTTTGGGGGAGACTACCCCTACCCCACAAGCTGTGAGATTGGGTTCTGCTTAATCTAGGCCAATCGTAGTGGAAAGTGGAGCACGTGGGGAGCCAATGGAAGAACAAGGTTTGCTTACTGAAGGTGTCACAATGAAGAATGGGAAAATACGGGTCTTTAATAAGATCACTGAGCTGTCGAATCAGCCAAGCCAGAGCTCCTCATTTCCAGAGTTCTTTCTCAATGAGATGATACATTTCCTGACTGCTTTAAACAATTTAGCTGGAGCCAACAGTATTGAGTCACCTTCTGTCCAAGGACCTGATACTGCTTAGGCAAACCCACTTTTCCTTCTGGCAACCAAAAAAAGAGGAAATGTCAATATCGTATGGAGAAGCTTATATTGGATTTTGAATCAGGGCTTGTTTTTACATAACAAGTTGTAGAAAATTGAATTTACCAAAATTCTCGTAAAAAGTGATAGCTGTCTTAGTGGGAAAATAATTTGATAAGTGTTTGAAGTCCCAGCAGAGATTGCAAAGCATTTAAGCTTGAACAGAACAGAGGAAGGGATATTATTAGCTGCTTGGGAGGAGGTGGATGGTGGTGTAAGAGGGAGCAAGAGTGGGAAGGGAGCCAGGAGATGGCGGAACGCTGGAGACCGCATGGCGTCACAGCTTCCGCTGGATACTACCCACATCTGCCCACTCTTGTACAGTTTTCAAACATCACACATGCTTAAAACAAAACATGGACCACTTGGCGAAATCAGTGACAGAGCTGATTTTGGTCTCTGGGGAAAAGGGGGTAGTAGGGCAATAAATAGGACACAGGGTGAGAGTATGAAGACAGAAGGAACTGTAACAAGTAAGTCCCCATGAATTTCCCCAAACTCAAAAAGAGACATTTGGTTCTCGTGAGACTTTAGTCTCATTTGCGGCCTGAGCAACTAGTAGCTCGAGATTGTATCTGGGTTACATTACTAGTTACGCTACATTTCCAATGCTGCTCTGTACCACAAATCACACTAGGCTATCTGGCCCAGCCTCTCCCAAAATGTGGACCCCCAGTCCATCCAAGAGCTTTGCTCGTGCACTTTGTTAGTCTGCCCTACTTGTGGCCAGTATAAGCCATGCTCACCAGCCCCTTTGGAAAAAGCATGGCCTCCAAGTCTCACCTCTTTCCAATATGACTTTGCTCTTCCACCTTGCTTTGCTCTCTTTCATTTATGCATTGTGGCTCCCAGACTTTTCAGCATTTTGAGGGTTTGAATATAGCATTTCCTAAGGAAATGGCTTTCTAGCAGAATTTCCCAACATGGGCACTCAGACCTGCCATTTGCATAAGCAAGCAGTCATTCGTACAGATGAAATGAGCAGTTGCATGTGTGCAGATAGGTCCTAATAGGTGCCGTATGCTTCAATTACCCATTTTCCCAGCCCCCTGGACTGATTGGTTATTAATGCAACAGATGGAGCAATTTAGCACTAGTGAACTCCCCAAAGGCCACCCATCTCCTCCTCTCCCCAGACCCACAAGCTTCTCCTGGCATTCTCCATTTCTTTGTGATTGCAGAATGAATGCCACCGAGCAGTATTCAACACATGCCTTTAGTTCCGCTGACAGTTAAATTGCATTTCCTTAACAAGAGTGCTGCTTGGGAAACCCAACAGGCCCTCACTGTCAAGGAGACTCAACTGGAAAATGCCGGGTTTCTAAACTGCATCCTCTGTGAAAGCCGGCCTGCGTGGGGTTCTGTCGGTGGAAGGTCTCCAAAGCGTCTGACATAGGGGATAACTGGCGTTCGTGAAGATGACCCAGAGTGCTGATGAGATCCTGGGGTTCCTTCCGAACCATCATAAAAATGTTGGTGATCATCAACACAGCCCCATCATACCATCAGAGAGACTCAGAAATCTTCAGCAATTGAGGCAAACAGGAAATCACACAGGCCAGCGCGTTTCAAGCTGTTTTCCTTAGAACTCTGGGGGTCCATGGAGGGACCTATGGGTGGGAGAAATCCGAGTGTCTGGGATCCGGCCCTTCAAACCCTGCTTTAACCGGCAGATTAAAGCTATTTTTTTACCCTCTAGGCTTTATTATTTATTGAGATTATTCATATGAATAAAAAATTCCACGGGCAAAGGAAGTAGGAAAACCAAACAGGTTATTGGTTTCCGACCTGGCCCTCCAAAATCTTTTAAGTTTTTGAAGTGATGGGGGTAGAGGCGGTGGTGGAACAGAAGTTATTTTTAAATATTTCACGAAGCTTAATAGAGCTTCTCCATTTACTGAGCGCTCCCCGAAATGTCAGGGAGTGAGCTCATCCGCCCCCGCCTGCTCCCCGCCCGCGCGGCGGTGACTCACGGGCCGCGTCTACGCGCAGACCCCTCTCCGGAACCCAGGCCCGAACGGGCATCGGGCCGAACCGCAGCTCCCTGTGGAACGCGCAGGGTGTCCGGAACTCAGCATCTCACACCCAAAGGCGTGACCTCCGCCCCGTCCCCCGCTGCCCCCACTAACAGACCACATTCCCATGGCAGCAAAAGGCAATTTCCTCTGTGAAGCCGCTTGCAACAGAACCCCACGAATCACCCCGGGACGCCTCCCGCTGTGCACGAGGACCCGGACCCCAGCCACGTCCTCCATCCTCCCTTCCTAACATCTTCCCCAAACCACTCAGTCTCTCCGTTGCCTCTGGCGTCACCCCTCTCCGGAATCACGAGCATAGACAATCATAAAGTTTCTTTCTTGGTCTCTTTAATTCTGTTCTCCCTTCTCCACTCGAAACTGCTCCTGACATTGCACCTCGAGTCAACTCTTTCCAAGATGAGTCTCTCTCTGTCACGCCTCCACTTCAACCCGAGATGTTTTCACATCCGATGATGAAGACCTCAGCCCATAACAGGGCTCAAGGCCTGGCCTCAGCTCTCACAGCACGGCCCTTCCTCCCTGTGGCCCAACCACTCTGGTTTTTTAGCAATTCTTTGTATGCACCAGGCTCCCCGCTCCCACCACAGGGCCTTTGCCCATGCTGTTCCATGTGCCTGGAATGCTGTTCCTTCCCTTCTGCGTCTAGTGGGTTCTTATTTATCCTTCGGAGCTCAGCTCTGGCTCTGCTGCCTCTGGGGCTTTTTCTCAGGTCTCGGGCGTCTAGGCGCTATTGATTCTCTGCCACTCCCACACAGCACTTATGACAATCCAATTTACGGATTATTTGATGAGTATCTAACTGTGCTTTAGAGGGTAAGCTCCGTAAGAGCAGGGTCCCCCTCCGCTTCGTTCATCCCTGTACCCTCAGCTCCAGCTTAGTGCCCAGCACGGGGGTGGGGGGAGGGGTGCTCAGTGACACCTGCAAGAGGAGGGGATTCAGGAAGGAAGATTTCCTGCTGTGGCCTAGAAATGTTCTACGTTCTCAGTGATAGCACGTTGCTTGCCTTATGCTAAAGAGAAGCTCCAAAGAGCATCTTTGTTCAAAAGTGAATAAATGGGCTGATGAGTACTCCTGTTAAGTAGCTTCCTTTTGTCGACAGAATCTTTCAAAATAAGTGGGGGGGAAGAAAAGAAGGAATCCTTGACAGAGAGTTTGAAAACCCCTGGGCCACCTCATTCCCTTATTCGTGCATGTGGACTGAGCATGTGCTGCTTGCTTGGGCTACTACCTGCATTGTTTCATCTAATTCTGTGAGCAACCTCAGAGGTAGGTGTTTTGTCTGTTTTTCTTTCAGTGAGGAGACAGAGGCTCAAAGAAGTTAAGTCACACACTCAAAGGTGCCCAGCTAGAAAGTGACGAAGTCAGGATTTGTGCCAATGTCTGTCTCACCCCAAAGCCAAGCTCTTCCTGCATTTCATACTGACAGCTCCCTCTCTCCCTACCGTAGAGCAAACTGAATTGGACAGAAGCTAGTTGCCCAAGGTCATGCAGCAAGCAAACGACAGAAGAAGAGCAGGACAAAGCCCTGACCCCCATACCACCACTCTGCTCTTCCCATAATCACACATATTTCACTATATTCAAATCTCCCAAAAAGTATGGAAACCATCAACAATCTAGAGGAGGCTTGACCCAGCCTGAGGGTATGGAATTGGACAAGAAAGAAAAGACACAATCTGTAACAGTAATTTGAGTCCCCTAGAGATCAGAGCCCGGAAAAGCTGCACACTACCATGTTGGCAGGTGGGAGGGAGCTGTGAGTGAAAGTGAGGCCGCGGGAGGGAGAGCTGATGCCAGCGGGTTAAGTTGGTTCATTACCCAGCAGGCCACAGGTCCATGAGAGAATAAGCCGGTGGCTTGGTCACTTGGAACATTCTAGAAAAGCTGTCTGGGAGCACTGTGTCTCAGAAGAGTCCACAATGTTGGGAGAGGGACTCAATTCAAGTGCTCAGCTCCACCCCTCACTGGGCCCTAACGCTCTACTTCTAGATGGTGTCATCTGGCATGGCTGCCTCCAAGCTGGTCCGCACAAGTCTGCACTGCTAGTGCCTGGGGCTCCCCAGTAGGCACCACGGAGGGCGTGGCAGAGAGAGGCTGCAGCCACAGTGACCGCAGTGGGGTTAGGTGCCGAGTCACTGGCAATTGCGACCAGGGCCTTACGAATGTGGAAACAGTGCAATATATTGCCGGGGTGGCTCCAGCCGAGACACGAGCCAAGTGACCTGGCCCAGAGGTAGATGGGCCTCGTGGGGTGTGCTTCGGAATGTTGAGTCATCCTCTTTCTCAGCTCTGATGTAACAGTGAGCAGGGAAACGGCATGGCTTTGCAGTGAAAATGATCTGTGTCCGAATCTTGATTCCTGCCTCATCGAATTTCTGAGACTCTTCCCTCCTCTGGAGAATGGGGATAAGTGTGGGATCTGCAGTATCGGGTTGTTGAAGGACCATTTTTCAAGCTTTTCTGGGACAGGGGGCAGAGAAGAATGCAGGTGCAGCTCCAAAAGGTTAGAGGTGCAGTTTAAAGCAGCCTGCTGCATACATGAAATATCTCTGAAACCCAAGCCATTGCTAAAACTTAACATAAAACGTGCATTCTAGTCCATAATACATAGTTGCTTTTAATTGTTAAAGATTTCTTTCAACAAAATTTTAAATAAAAACCAAAGTTCCAGAAAGAGCTTTATCCTGAAAATATGTCCGTCTTCTGAAACACCATCAGAGTCCCCGTGGAGGTGCCTGAGAATCCCAGTTTGAAAGGCACAATTTAGGATTGGCAACAATGACCAAAATAACCACTGTGTGTTGAACGCTTGTTAGGCACTTAACTTGCGTTTTCTTATTTGATCATCTCAAAGACATTACGATGTAAGAGTTATTTCCCCAATTCTACAGATAAGAGCACCAAGGCTCGGGGAGATGACTGCCCAGCCCAAGCTCACATAGTGGGTAACAGTCGAAGTGAGAACTGGAACCCTCTTTGTCATATCCGAAGCTCAGATATTTATCTCCCAGGTTACGTGGTTTCCCAGTGCATGTGAGGTGCCTGGCCCAGTGGTTGGCACGTAGCAGGGACTAAGGGCAGTTCTCACTGTTATCATCCCTCGGACTGTGATAGTCAGCACACCCCACCAGGAACAGGTACTGGGAAGCCACCACCTCCAGGGCAGTGTGGGCCAGGCTGGTATTTTCCAGAAAGTTGGCTGGGATGACTTAGCCTCTTGTTCACCAGCTGAGACTAAATCTCTCTCTCTTTCTGCCTCCCTCCAGACTGGGTAGTCTGCAAATCTCCTGAGTGTTCCCCAAAGCTAGCAAACCATTCCTACTCAGTGGGGAGCTAAGACCACTATCTACCCATCATTGCCAGGATCGACAGCCCCAAAGAGGGCAGTTGCTGCTGCCAAGGGCAGGAGCCATTCTGCAGGCCGGGCCTGCAGCATTCCGGGCCTCAGGATTGTAAATAGCCTATTAAAGGGAACTGTAATGCAAGTTTTCTCTCCAAGTGAAAAAATAATATAAAGGATATCGATATCGAGGTTCTGAATAGAAAAATATCAAACCAAAAAGGTTATTGCTCTTACTATACCAAGTCCTTGTAGAGAGAAATGGAGTATGAGGGTGACGATGACTGCTGCCCACTCTCTCCCTGGGCAGTCTCTTGATTAGAACCATCTTGTGTCTGACTGCGATGTCTGGTTACACCCATCCATCCATCCACCCAATCCCTTGCCAACAGAAGACACCTGCTCTGGACCACCCAGTGCTCTGCGCTCTGAGGAAGGGCCAGGCACATCTCTGACTTCTACCAACTAGAAGATGTAGATACGTTGACTCTCAGCCCGGCCTCACCAAGCTCCACACTGAGATGTCCCTGGGCTTACAAAACAAAGCCACCTCGACTCATGCAACACAACCCTGAACTCACCACCTTTCCCCCCAACCCCAACTCCCATCACCATCTGTAGTGACTGGATGTGGCTTAGACACAAGTAAGAACCCTGGAAAATTCTACATAGACTGCATCTCAGAGTAGACAAATAGTTTGTGAAGGGAAGTTACACTTTATCTCTTGGCGAAGAGGGAAGGTATAATTGGATGATCGCCATTTTGCAACCCCTCATGAAATAATGGATTTTGGCATCAATGATCAAAGGCTGCTAACGTCAGGGAAAAACAATAGAATCTGAGCTGCGTCCTGTGCACAGCACCGCATATCTGGCAAAATACCAAACCCAGATCTGTACACTTCTAGAGCCAACGACCAAGCTTACAGGAAATACAGAAGACAAAGGAACTTGTTAAATGCCACCAAGGGAATGCAATTAGCGAAGTCCAGACACGGGAAAGTTAGATGACACATGACTCAGTTCCTTCTACAACAACAAACAAATTACAACATGGTGGAGAAAGAACCTATAGATTTTTAAAAAGTCTTAGGAGACATATTAACTGATCATATGGTGGATTTTATTTGGATCCCAATCAAAAAAACAAACTTAAAAAAAAGCATTTATAAGACAGTTGAGAAGAATAAACGCTAACTAGATGTTTAATGATAGTAAGAAATTAATATTGATTGCCTGGGGCTGTGACGATTTTGAGTATTATAATATTTTAAAAGGGGAGTTTTGCTTTAAGAATCACATACTGAAATATTATCAGATGAAATGATAGGATGTCTGGGATTTACTTCGAAATCATCTAGGGCGCAGATGGAAGGCAGCTTAGCTGGCACAAGGGTGTTTGCAGTTGACAAGTGAAGTTGGGTGGTAGATATACAGGAGTTGGAGATACTGTTCTCTTTATTAATTTGTATATATTTAAAATATACCATTAAAAAAAAAAACTTCGAAAATAGTGTTTCTAAAAAGGTTCATTAACAAATATTTTTTCAGCACCTACTATGTGTTGTGTAGGTGTCTGAACTACATCAGCAACAAAACAAAGATGCTTGTCTTCACGGAGCTTCCATTCGGCGGGGAAGACAGGCCAAGAATAATAAGCATAAGAAATAAGCACAAGCGGAATGACAAGGGTTGGAAGTCAGTGAGGGAGGGGATTGTAATTTTAAGCTGGGTGTTGGGGACCTCCGTGAAAAGACTGGCCGGAGACAGGGAGCTACCACGTGACTGTCGGGGCAGTGGCACGCCTGGCAGGGGAAGCAGCTGGTGCAAGCGCCGTGAGGCAGGAATGTGCCTGCTAAGTTTGAGCAGTGGCGGGACCAGCATGGCTGGAGCAGAATTTGGAGAAGAGTAGTTCAGAAGAGGGATCAAAGAGGTAAAAGCTCATGTAAGGCAGACCCTCTTGAGGACTTTGGCTTTTCCCCTGAGTGGGGCGGGGAACCATGCAGAGTTCTGAGCAAAGGCAGGACATGACCCAGCCACATTTAGAAAGAATCCCTCTGGCTGCTCTGATAAGAACGGACTGTAGGGGCAGGGGTGGTGGCAGGGAGCCCATCAGGAGGCTCTTGCGGTGAGAGGGATGGTGGCTCAGACCCGGGGGAAGGATGACAGTGGAGATGGACAGCAGTGGTGGGATTCTGGGTACATTTAGAAAGAAGAGCCGCCAAGATTGTATGAGGAGTCGTGGGGAGGGGGGAGTCCTGGATGACCCCAAGGATTGAGGCCAGAGCAGCCTTAGGGACGAAGCCCTCGGCCAACTCCATCTCAGTGGATGAGGTTGACACAGAACTTGTATTTCCCTCTCATGTACAGGAAGTCCAAAATAAGCCACCCTGGGCTGTGTGGTGGCTGCACCTTGGTCTTAGACCCAGCCCGTTTCCAGCTTTCTCCTCCACCATCCCCTGGGAATTGGGCTCATCATCAAGCTGATGAGTTCAGCCATCTCGTCCATGCTCCAAACAGCAGGATGAGGAAGGACAAGAAGGGAGACAAATGACATGGCCCAGCTGTATTTTAAGGACATTTTCCAAAAGCTGCCACGTCATGCTTCTGCTTACATCCCATTGTGTAAAACTCAGGTACATGTCATACCTGCTTTCTGTAATGCTAGGAAACAGAGCCTCTATTCCAGGTACCCGGTGAAACACTAGAGGTTTTATTACTAACAAAATGAGAGAGAATGGATATTAGGGTAACCAAGTTCAGTTTCTGCCATTCCATTCATCCTGTTGCTTAAAGTGGAAACTTAATTATTTTCAGCTGCTCAAGTTGTGTCAATTTTATCTCCTCTATAGAATAGCATACTTCCCATCAGCCTGGATTTTTGAGTCAACCAAACATGAATTCAAATCCCCATTCTTCCCCCTACTAGCCATGTGATGTTACACTTGCACTCTTGGGATATTTAACATAAGCTTACGCCAGATCTGGAATGCCCCTTATCCTCACTTTTCATGTAGCACACTCCTAGTCATCCCTCAATACCCAACCCAAATGGCCCCTTGACTTTATCAGAGTGATATGTATCTACCTCTCTAATTGACCTATTCCTCCTTAAGCACTATATCTAACTCACTCCTGTGTGCCCACTCCATAATCAACAGTCAGAAAATGTTTCTTGTATTTGAACTGTGTTTCCAAATGTTTAAATGTTTGCAGGTAGTAAGAATTAAATAATGGTAACTTTGTTATCATTGCAGTTACTATTATTATTATAATTATTTTGCTGTCATGTATACAAAACATATGTGGTTGCCTAGCTCTTAATCCTTATGTTTGTGAGAGAGGCAACAGAGAGAAAATTCACCAATGAAGTTCCAAGTAGAAAAGGGTCTTTGAAAGGTGACCAAAATAAGAGGTGGTGTTTTCAGGAGGGCTGGCCACCCTGTCGCAGCTAAATGGGCCTTCATTTTCCAGTGTGTGGAGCCCAGAGCAAAATGCAGGCTTGTCTGATAAAACTTCTGTCTTCTTTCCAAAGCCTTAAATCAAAGAGAAATTTGCTTGCAGCATCAACTCTGAGTCTTAAAAAAGCAGTGCATTAGCATCAACAATGGGATTAATTAGGCTTCCCTGGAAACTGTTCAAACAAAGGACTGTGCAGTTCTCTAGGAAGGTCAGGCCTTTTCATTCTTCCCTGCAGCATTTCAAGTTATCACCTCTGTGCAGGCCCACGCTCCGCCACAGGCAGGGGGAACCTTCACTAGACCACCCAGGGTCTGATGAGACCAGATGCTGGTTGCGGGGGAGAAGGCCAGAGGTCCCAAATCCTGGACCAGGGCCTAACAGAGAGAGCTTCAAGAGCTTTGAAGCCTGGTATAATAAGCTCTGCCATTCCCCTCACTGGACTTCATTTTCCTCCTCTGTGAAATGGGCATGATGCTCTCTGTAGAGCAAGGTTACCCTCAAAGTTAAAAGAGGTAATGCAGTTTTCCTAAAATTCAGTGTCTTGCCCACAACTATCCTATCTCACCAAACTGGTATGACTCTTTTGCTATTAATTACTTAATATTTTCTTTTGCTTAATACATTTTAGGAGTAAAGGTTATATTCTCCAAGTAGAAAAAAAAGATTCTTTGACAACACAACCCAAAACTACTAAGCTAGCTTTTAAAACATTTTTTAAAAATTTATGTACCACTAACAATCATCCTGTTAGCCAGCAAAGTGCTATGGGAGGTGAGCTTTGGGAAACATTGTGATGGTGTCTGTGTAAGAGGGAACTAACCCTGGGACACAGAGGGGTGAGTCTTTGTAAGGTCTGGCAATTCTCCACCCTTCTTCTCTCTGTCCTTCCTCCCAGTGTCTCACTGTTGTCTCTGGGCCGAACAATCTCCTCACCATTTTAAAAGTCCTTATTGCATGATAGGCTGATGCGTGCATACACTGAAATGGTGGGAGACACATGAACGCACACCACGGCTGTGGTTCAGAAGTGTGCAGCTCTGTGTGATGACTTGGGTGCCCTGAGAAAAGCCAAACTGCTCCATTTTTCCAAGTGCTTTTCCTGTTGGGCCACAGTGGGTTTTTTCCTCTTTGAAAGTCCTATATTTAGCCTACTAGAACACTAACTATCTTGTTTTCGAACTAATGTATCTTCCATTAGAGCTCTTTTGAATGCAAGTGACAGAAAAATCCTTCCTGGGCACATTTAAATAATGGGAATTTATCAGCTCACGAAACTAAATCACCCACTGGCTTCAGGCAAGGCTTGATCCAGGGCTAAAATCATGAGAGCAGAATGGACTTTTCACTCCATTTAGTTGCCTTGTTTTCTTCTGTACAGACTCCTTCTCTGCAGGCTCTCCCCTCGAGGTCATAGGTGACTAACTGGAGCTCTCAGGGCTCAGGTGGCTAGGCTTAAGGCTAGAAGAATAGATATGCCTCATTAAGCCAGAATTCTCAGCAAAATCCTGCATTCTATTCTGATTGGAAATTTTAGGGCATGTGCCTACTCCCAAATCAATCCATCACTGTCCCCAGGGGATTCGGCCCTTGGGTTACTCAGTCTTAGGTCAAGTCAGCTCTGCCAGAAACACACAAGCTGAGCATGGAGCAGGAAACGGCATCACAGAGGGAATTGGGAGGTGGTTGCAAGAAGAAACCACACTCGTGCAGCCTCTATCAGTTGGTATCAGGTATGGCTGCTTGTAACAGAAGAGCAAGAAAGGCTTTAAAAAGATAGAAGCACAGTTCTCTCCACATAAAAGAAATGTGGGGGTGGGTATCGCAAAGCTGGCACGATGGTTCCATGGCGTCATGAGAATTTGCATGTAGATAACTCTCAAAATTGCAGCAGGATCTCAGATGGATGCCGCAGGTATAGCCTGTTGTTGGCAGTCGGAGGAAGCAGTTTTGGGTGGGGGGAGAATGAGAGGCAAAGGAGACCCCTCCCAGCTGAGTTTATAGCCACTCACAGCTTAAGCCTAGCTCCAATGTAGAAAAGGCTGGGAAAATGTCATCTTTTTTCTAGGAAGCTGAAACATCGGGATTCTGTTACTTTCTGAAATCCTTTTAAATATGCTAAGTCTGGCTCAATCTTAGCACCTGAAGTGCGTCTCAGTCCCGTTTCATTTGCCTTTTTATGGAAAGCAATAGCCTTGACCGTCTGGAGGCTATCTGTGCCTTTTATCTTACTTGATGTCTCCGAAGCCTGGGCGGCAGGTAGGTATTACTGCTTCCACACTGCAAGGGTGTGAGAAAAGCGGATTCAAAGAGGCGAAGTATCTTGTGTCCCGTCACACAGAGGGTAAGTGTCAGATCTGGGATTCACACCCTGATCTCAATCCCTTCATTCCTCTAGTCCTGATTCCTCACCACTGCAGTAGGACCCTCCGAGGGGGAGCAGGAGGGATTAGAACCCCACCCCCAGTGACCAGCCTCGAGTGGGGCCCCATACCTGTAGCTGACTGCCCAGCAGTGGCAGGTGCGGGGTGGTGGTGGTGGTTTGAATAGGAATGAATGTGCACACTGATAGAGTCTCCTGAGCAATTAATTCTTAAATCAGAACTCGCGTATCAGAGTGGATCTGCCTGCCTCACACAGAGCTCGGCACCGTCCTGGAGCAAAACCGCATTGCAGCTGGGCTCTCTGCAGCTCAGCAGTTTCAGAAGCAACGATTTCAATGCAGCAAGCACTTCCGTCATGAGCACGTGCTGAATGTGCCTTTAAACAGCTTGTACAAGGGGACCGGTCACTCAAATTTGTCCTACCTGTGTTTCTTTGCGTGGATTAGTGTTTTTACGCATTTTTTTTTTAACTTTGAATGTCTTTAGACAATGCTTATGCCACACACGGTCTCCGCCGCCTTCCCAGGCACCGTCAGGTCCCACGTGGCTGACTCCTGATTTCAAGGGATTTCAATTTTGATACGGCTTTTATAACCTGACTGTGGAGTTTATCTTTTTTCATTTTTCCAGGAGAGCAGACGGCTGAGCCAGTGCGGAGCCGTGCACAACCGTCCTTTGAAGCACGTTTACCAGGCCCTGCACTTCACACACCCTGTCTTTGCTCTTCGATCCCCCGACCTTGTCCGCACGGTGAACTACTTCTGAGTTCAGGAACCAGACCTTTAGGTCTAGCATCCCCCAAACATACACCCCAGCCGATTTTGTGTTCTGACCCGCTCGATTCTGCTCTGCAGCAAAACCCAGCTCACTGCCTTCTCTTCTGGGACTTTCTCCAGGCTCTGCCATCCCCAACCTTGACTCTTGTTTTTCTCTTCCAGCTGCTGCCCTGGGGTCTTCGCTCAAATCCCCGTCTCTGCCTGGGAACCCTGCCTCCCTCTCTAGGGAGGGCTGCCCTGGGACCCTGCCTCTCGGGGAGGGAGGTTGGAGATCAGCACCCCTTGGGAAATTTTCTCTGGTTGGTGGAGGAGGGTGACCTAAGAATTTGACCTGGTACAAATGAAAGAAAAACTGCTTTCCAAGTGACTTCCAGTTCTGCATATTTTATCTGACAAAGACCCAGGGCAGATGGCTATTTATTTAGGAAAATTCATTCCTGGGCCCCTTGGGGTTTAAGGCAAAGGAAGCCCAGAGCCTAGTGTGAGCTGGAGACAGGTCTACATTTCCCTACTTAATTAAGCAACAGGGATGAGGAGCTTTCTCTCAGCAGCCAGGAGGCAGCAAGGAGGGTCCAGGTATTGAGAAAAGCAGGGAAGAGAGAAGGTCCCAACCGCGTGGGAGCAGGCTGGGCTTTAGGAAGAAATGTGGTGCGAGGAGGAACTCTGAGTGGTGGGGGCAGAGAAGGAAGGGGTAAGAGCCGTGACTGGATTGTGTTTGTTTTGTTTTGGGGTTTTTTCCAGCTTTATTGTGGTATGCTTGACAAAAATTGTACAGTAAGTTCTCGCTTACCATTTCAATAGGTTCTTGGAAACTGCTACTTTAAACAAGGCTGCCTGTAACAGCATCAATTTGACCATCAGCTGATTGACAGAAACAGGAGTTAAGTTCCTACGGCATATTTCTGGTCAAGAAAACATCCCCAAACGTCTAAATAAATACCAGAACACTTCTAATATTAAACATTTAAATACATGCGAGCTGTATATACATTTAAGAAAGATTAATAAAAACAAGTAAGACAATAATTTACCCAATTATTCAAGTTCAGGGTGGCAGGTGGCCAGAGCCCCTGGCCAGGACGCCATCCGACGCAAGGCGCACGCGCACACACACACTCACACACACACTCACTCACTCACACTGGGACCATGTAGACACACCCATTCACCTAACAGACACAGCTTTGGATGCAGGAGGAACCGGGGAGCACGGGAGAAAACCCAGGCAGGTGAGAGGAAAACGTGCAAACTCAGCCAAGGCTGGCAGCGGTATTTTCTTTCTCACCAACGTTATGATGAAATGACATTGAATGAAATGACGTTCCTTGAGGGCCTGCTGTATACATTTAAACTATGCAGTGCAATTATTTGATATCACATGTGCAGAGTGAAACGATTACCACAATCAGGCTAATTAACACATCCATCACCTCCCACCATTACGATTGTGTGTGTGGCAAGAACACTTAAGATCTGCTGTCTTCGCAAATTCCAAGTTAACTGTAGCCCCCCGTGCTGTACGGTAGCTCCCCAGGTCACATTCCTCCTGTCACGTGTATACCTTTGGAACAGCCAAGGGGTTGGATTTTAAGTAGTTTCCTGCTCTGAGTTCTAAGGCCCTGCCTTTGCGGCAACTCCCCACCCCTGGCTGGAAGCTCCAGGACAAATCCATCACACACCACGGTGGTGCCCATGAGAGGTGCTGGGGGTGAGGAGGAAGGGTCTAGCCGGGAGCAGAAATTGGCTAAGGGATATGAGGAGAGTGTGAGACGCACCCCATGGGAAGTCTCAGGAATCCCCGAAGTGGGGGATGGGGACTCTGGCCAATTTATTCGGCCATTAAGTGTGGTCCCAGAAGACCAGGCCCACTGGGTCACACATCCCTAGGGGAAACCTGATGAAAGCCCCCTGCCTCTCTCCAGTTCTCCCCCATGGTTCAGAAGAGGTTCCAAGGTTATTAATGGTCTGCCCTGCACACACGTCCCTGGGGGCCTGCTATCTCAGGAAGCCTCTGCCTCCTCCACGAGGCAGAAAGAACTAGAAATTGCTGCGGGGGCATCTCCCGGATCAAGGGGGCTGGTTTCTATTCTTGTCTGTGGCACTGCCAGGTTGTGTAACCGAAGCACCGCAGTTCTCAGCTCTTCAGCTCGACCCGAAAAGGAGGAGGGATGGAATCCACTCTTCCTGTGCGGGTGTAGGGTCGTGAACACACAGCCCCCGCCAGCTGTCTGCCTCCAGGAAATTCCTCAGGAACTAGAGAAGAGGGCGAGAGTTCTCCAGCGGCAAGGTCTGGTGTGGATCAGCTGTAAAAGGTGGGTGCGGGAGGAGACGCAGGTGATGAGCATCTCGGGTACTCGCTGTCCTCACCAAGGCCCCAGGTGGGCTCTCTGCTACCAGCAGGACCCCGGCCAGGCAG